>JAIPRL010000511.1:0-88864 GCA_025469235.1 Pemphigus obesinymphae
TAGTTACCCCATTTACAGGTAACTTTGTCCCAAATTAAAAAAAAACATTTTTGGATATAAAGTAAACATTTAAACTTTTGATATATTATTAAATATATTGGTTTACTCATAATGAAGACAAAAAATAAAAATATACATGATTTCCAACAAAATATCTTTTCAAATTGTGTAAGATATTTAAAAAAACATAAAATAATGGGACAATGTTACCCCAATCGACGGTACATAAATTGAAAATAAGAATAAAACAATATTTTGTATACGCGTATGTAGGTATAGGTACCACAATTACCTACCGTTGTCATAATATTAACTAAATGATGTTTCAGCTTTTAACAAATTTTCGTATAACATTTTATGTTCGTTGCAAATTACAGTGAATGACGCACAAAATATGTTTTTCAAATAAAACGTTTACAGAAGATATGTTAAAAAAAGAGAACATTAAAATATTTTTTTAGGCGTTTTGCATTTAAGATAAATAAATAAAAATAATATTTATCTTTAATCAAATGTATAAATTGTATTTGTTGTAAGTTTCGTATACACATAACATTTAATTTATACTATTGAATTTACTGTTTGCAGTTTATATTATTAATATTTACCTTATCTAAACTAAATTAATTAAAGCTATACTTAAAATATATATTATTTGTATTATAAAGATAATACGTATATAGCTGGTATGTATAATATAAATATAATAATAAACATTTTTTTTTCTCTTAGAAGGCAAATTTTGTATACCATGTGTGTTCTTTTTGATCAACATAAAATATTTTCGGATTTATTATATTGATTATATAGATTTATGATTTGTAAACTATCAATTTTTATTAAAATGTATAAATGAAAATTTTCATATTTTTTATCGAAAAAATTATACGAATTTATTTTACAACTGCAGCTGACATTATGTTTATTATTGTTCATGTTTATACAAATAAAATATTTGAAAACTAAAAATTTTATTAATACTGATACTTCTAGTGAATATATATAATGTAGATACGTGGAAAATATAACGAACAGTATATATATATATATATATATATAATACACGAGTTTTCAAAATCATTAACAATTTGAACAATTTGAAACCAGAAGGAGAAAAATACATGTAAAAACTAATAAATAAACATTATCGTTAAAATTATACCTATCTACCTTTTTTTTTTCTCTTTCGTTTTTGTATTTTTAATAATTACTTGCATGGAATTATATGACAGTTTATACAAAGAGAATATTTCAATATAGTTATATAATATTTACATTTTTACAATTATAAAATATGGTTTAAATTTGACTTGAGTTTTTTATCATAATATTAATCGATAACATAACGTTCCCAATAACGAACCAAAAACACGATTGTAACTTGTATAATATACAATTTATCATGTTACTTTTTTATTTTTTCTGAAATTATTGTAAAAAAATATTTTCTAAAAGTATAAAAAGTAATATTTAATCTAAAACTGATCTAAACAATATAAAGTCTATAATTTTATATTTCTATTTTTTTTTTATATCTATTAAAATTATATAAAAAAATACAAAATACATATTTTATACACTATATTTTAAACTACGGAAGAATATAAGACGTTAATTTTATTTCACCAATAATAAATAATAGCAGAGAATGTTAATAAAGTTCGAAATCCTCCAAATTTCGTTTATACAGTAAGTTTGAATGTTATTTTAAAACCACTATATTATACCTAATCTTTAGTATACGAATATTTTGATTATTGATTAAAGAATATATATCAATAATAATAAATAAAAATACCGTCTTGAAAACAATTATTTTAAAAAATATGTTTATATTTTTATACATTCGAATTACTGAGGAAAAACATTTTATTAAAAAATACGTATTCAAATATTTTTACAACACTTTATTTTTACACGGAAAAAAAAGAAAAATCAAAAACTATTTATGAAATTTAGATTTATTTTATGTAAATAAATTATAATCAAATTAATTCTGAATTTTTTTTCTCTTAGGTATATATATATATATTATACAGTTTACAGAAAATATATTCATCAACAAGAATGAAAATATTGCAAAAAAATATTTAAATTAAGTATTCAAACGTAAGTATATTACAAATAATATATTCAGAACATTATATGAGTATATAATTACAATATTTCGGGACTCTTTTTTAAATTTTAAATTTTAAATTTCATATAAAAAAAATGAAATTCTACTGTATTACCAACTTAATAATAATAGATTTATTTAATAATTAACGATGAGAACGACAAGATTAAAAGTTAAAATCTATACTTGATATAATCGTTATTCCTACATGGTTGCGTTCGAAAATTCGTAGAATAGATATGAGTAAAGTAGAGAAGAGTACAGTAGAATTTAATCTCGATTACTCCGAAAATCCGAACGATATCATAGAGTAAGATAGAGTCGGCGTTAGCATACACACTTGAAATCTATATACTACCTCTTGGGAAGTGTTACCAATTTTAAGGATTACAAATATTGTACATATATTTATGACACAATATGCAATAATAATATATATTAATATATTATAGTTGCTTACGTTTTTAAATAATTGAAAAAAAAAAATCATGTTCTATGAATAGACCTACTATTTATTATACTATATGTGTATACAGTCAATAATTTTATATTAATAAAATAATAAGTAATTTTCTGATTAATGTAATAAATTTATGTAGATAACTAGGTATACATTAGTGGGTACGTACCTAAATTTGATGTCGAATAATAAAAAAAAATTACCTATATTTATAGTAAAAAAAAAAAAACTCTTCAATACGAAGAAAAGTGATTTAACTATGTTTTGTAATTTATAATTTTTTACTTTAGTACCTATAGGTTCTTCTATTCATTCTCTCGTTCTCTCTTTCTTGACTAATTGGAGTCGACTTAGGTACTTTTTGTAAAAATAATTTAAAGAGTACCTATATATCATGGTGCTGAACAATAATAAAAATAATCATTTTAAAGAAATCTAGAAATAAAATGCAATTGTAATAGGTAACCTATATGATATTACTGTTTAAATGATACGTTTTATTACATACATATAAAAATACATATTTTGAAATATTATTTCTGGTTCTACAAGACACTAAAAAACAACTCGGAATTTTAAATAAATAAAAATTAACAGAAACAAAAATCAAACTAATAAATAGTTTGAAATAATAAGAGAATAGTCAAGTGACTTCGTAACGGCGGTTATCTTATCCAGTGCAGTAAAATTATAAATGTATTGAATGTAAACAATGTGGTCTAACGGAGAAGCAATGCGTAATGCCTCTTGGCACGGTTTAACAACCTATCCTTTTTGAACTTCAAATGACTACACAGTCGATATAGGCATAGAACATTATAGAAATGTCACTCGAGTGATAACAGTTTGTTTACAAGAACTGAGGACGGGCCTTGAAGTTATCATCGAACGTAAAACTGAGGACCTTGAAGTTAGTAACGTTAATTCTGCTATATATTATATATATTTATATGCATTGATTAATGCAAGCATCTTCAAATCACTGATTATAGTTAGTACAGAATAATATCTGTTATCAACATTTGACAACAACTGTTATTTTCAACACACCCAATGTCATCTATTTACTTTACATAGAAACATAGGCGGTGACTTAGCCCTGATATAGGGAATATCGCTTCTATATTTACTATATGGTTAATATTTATAATAAATGATAAGATATTTTGATAAGTAACCAACGAGTCACGAACATGATTATAAAAATTCTAAAGTATTTTTAACTGACATACATATTCTGTGTTTAAATAAAGTTTTTTATAATGGTACTATACGTAGGTACTCAAAATTCAATATAAATGAAAATTACTCGTTATTTATATACGATAAGAATTATTATCAGTACAATAAGTAATAACGTACCACTTTCTTTGGGGTAACGAGAGTTCACTCGGAGTCAGCATCATTGAAGTTTACGAACTGGGGTCGTAAAGTTAACTCTGTTTTCTCGAACGATATAAAGTTGACTATATAGTACTAAATAGTTAACTCGAGTTGAGTTTTCGAACGAATCGCTTAGCAATAATCGTTATTTTTACAGATCTCTATTTATTACGACCGCTATTTTAACGATTGTCAATACTTGGCCCCGTGGTGCTGTAATCGTTATTATTTGTAACGACCCTATTATCATACACATATTATTATCACGCATTATGCCGCTAATGTCTGGTGCCGCACACTTGAATAATTCACGTATACTGTGCTTATTTCACATACGTATAGTTATGTTTCATTCTCTATCCTCTGAAAAATATACTATATAGATTAAAGATTTTAGATAAAATTCGGTTGAACAACTATTTTTTTTTTAACTATTTTATAATCAAACGTGGTTACAACTTACGGCCAATCTACCTGTTTTTTTTTTTTTCACAAATATAGTTTATACATTTACATCACATCTAATCAGGTTATCACTTATCTACAGACTACAACAAAAATCGTATTGTACGTTCTGATTCCAAGTTAATATAATATTATGTTAATAATAGTTATATTTGTTATTATAATTGGTAGTATTTTTTTTCAATGTACACCACCAGATATTTAATCCACAAGTCACTAAAACGGCAAATAAGCAAAAAAATAAATAAAATAATAATAAACGTCATTCGTAACCTTATTTTCTCAAATCAAAAATGGAACCCCACTTCTAAAAACAGGACAAAGAAACCGTCCCTTTAAAGTTTGTCGGGACAACGAGACACGATCCTTATAAACGGGGAAAAAACCGGGACGTATATTCGCCCGAATTTATATACGAATGTTCGCTGTTTTTGTCTTTATTCTAAAGTTTAAA
This sequence comes from Pemphigus obesinymphae, assembly GCA_025469235.1. NCBI lineage: Eukaryota > Metazoa > Arthropoda > Insecta > Hemiptera > Aphididae > Pemphigus > Pemphigus obesinymphae. Next base: position 4,882 of record JAIPRL010000511.1, read on the forward strand.
TGGTAAGTTATTGTATTTATTATTTAATGTATGTACGTCGTATACGTCGAATATATACGTCAAATGGTGATAACTCGAAGTTAAAGATTGATTAAAAATTACTTTGAGATTTCTATTATTCAATGTATCTCTAACTCGAATTGATCAAAATGTAGTTAAAACTTCGAGATATACAATGAAATAAAATTTAAAAAATGTTATTATTAATTCATGCATGAAAATTATACCATAATATGTAATAAAATTGTATTCCAAGAAATTACGATAAAAAACTTTATAATAAATATATAAATAAACATTATAAAAATCTCAAGACAGTGGGTTATACAGTAGAAAACTATTAAGTTATTAATTGTTGATGTTTCGGCTGTTTGTTAACAAAATTTACTGATTTACTACTTCAAATATTATATAAGTATCCCTGCGTTCCACAGATTCTACAAATTGCCTAACAGATTGTAATGATGATACTGATTAGTTTGCCGTAATAATATTTGAAGTTTTTTTCCACCAATCGTATCACATGAACATTATCAGCTATAGTTAAACGATTTAGGTTTTTCGTTTTTAAGACATGTTTAAAAACATGCAAAAATACGCACCGATATCCATACGACACCATAGGTAAATATGCATACTAACCAGTATCAATTTATGTTATTATTAACGGGCTAATTATTATCAGTCCCTATCTACTCGTATAATATTATTATCTTTATTATACAGTGGAACCGCAACTTAAAACATAATGTATTCAGAGAAACACACAAATATACATCACTTCGACTAAGCTATTTATCACGATTTTATATTCGAGTTAACGGGACTATAGTCGGGCGAATGATGTTGCTGATACGAACGCCCCTGACGGTTTATTTTATTAGGTACTAGTTTTTAGGGACGATTATAAATTCCTCCCCACAAATTTACAGGTCGAAAAATATAAATGTAAATTCCGCCCAAAAAAAAAAAAAATATTTTTAAACTAAACATTTCATGGATGTACGCGATGGGTTATAGTGTTTGTGAGTTACAAAATATACTAATTATACAATCATCGGATGATAATCGTCAATCATATAATTTCTTATCGGCTTTTACTACAGTATTTTGGATCTGATCATTGGCAAATTAACAGCAGATAGGAATTATAAATTGTTTGAAACATGATAAACGTGTTAAACGTTCTGAAGCTGTATTCACACGTAGGTACATAGTATAATGGCTCAATTTATCCAATTTGAACGTGGAAATGAACGTCTACTATTGAAAACTTCTTCTACCGGAAACTAATATTATTAATAATTCGACGTGGTGCTTCACAACAAATCGGAGGATATTTTCGATTGAAGCCAAGCGGAACGACATTCGAGAGCGTAGCGAGCAAGCGTGCCCGGTCTCCTCAGCTACGTTTCTCTACTCGAGTCAGAGTACTTTACGAACTCCTTGATAAATAATATTTAGGGACGGACATTTACATGTGCCGGTTTTTAGTGATACGCTCGAAAATCGTGATAACGTCCACCAACAGCGTTCTAAAATAAAAATGTTCTATTTGTTCCCAGAACGGATGTTTCGCATTTTACACCTTGAGCGTATCGACGTTCGGGTTACCTTGACTATATATATATATATTCATGCATATATTTTGTATATATATATATATATATATATATATATATATATGCATTATATGAGTTTTGCATATACTTCCAACGACTTATAAAAATAATAAATGTTTCACAGAAAAAAAAAAAAAAACAAGAAAACGTATTATGTTCCCCCGATTCGTGCAGCAGCAGAAAGTGATGGAAAATTACCGACATTATAGACAATCAATTATTACGCACGTGAATAATTATAAGTATTACGGATACCCGATGGACGGGTCAAGTAGCTTATCTGTACGTGTACGATATACCATAATTGTGCTATGTATATATTATATATTTTGTCTGGACAGTCATGTGTATATTAACAGAGGTCACTCGTTCGTGGTTATACGTTGCATGTAAATCAATATCATTCGCGGTCCCTACACATACGCTCGTCCGTACACTGCCAACCCTCGAACCTATTAGAAAATGTCCGAGGGTGTGCGTTTACGTCTATATATATATATATATATATATATATATATATATATACATACGTTAACCTATATGTGTATGGATTATTTATTAATCGACCGATGTACTGACACCTGTGCGAAAACGTATATATCGTGACGTTTCGAGGACTTTTAACCTTTGGAGAAAACATATAATATAATATCTACAATATTTCGAAAACTACAATAAATAGTATATATTGTATACAAGAATATGAGCTGCGAAATGATTTATATCGTACATACAACACTGTATATTGGTTATCTATTTCACGGGGTCCGTATAGGCTGATTCGTGGTGTAATACTATATAATATACGTACGTACGTCGGTAAAAATACGGTAAAAATATCCATAGAAAAAAAATGGCCCGTCGGGACGGGGGGGAGGGGAGGGGCTGATTTTCGAATTTTGTAATTATTCATCAAATACGATAATATTATCGAACGTACCGATTTTCGAACGAAATACGATATTGAAATACCTATCGTATGCGATAATTTATCAAATGTTTATTGATGTTATCGAAGTTACCAGTGCATATACGTTATCTTTGAGTAATTTCAAAAAAATATATTTATTATAAAAATTTTTTTTTTTTTTTTTACTTTATCATAATAATTTAATGTAGTACGTATATTATTATTATATAGCTAACATAAAATGGAAAATTAAATGAAGACTAAAAGAACAGGGTCAAAAAAAAAAAAAAAAAATCAAAGCTATAAACACCTAAATAAAAATAAAGCCATATATGTATCTATGTATCTATCATATTTTTAAAGTTACGAATTTAACGTACCTACTCGTTAAAAATTATAATGCACATTACACGTGAAAAAACTTTGAATAATTATGATTAAATAAATCCGGTCAGTAGGGGGTGGAAGCACTTCGCTCGTCGGGTATCAGTATGGGTGGATGCACTTCGCTACTGTGCAGGATACTCTTGGTGGAAATATTGCATTTGAAAGCAATGATAAATCATTGCATTCAATAAAACGATTCTGAGCGTAACTTCGGTGTAGTATACATAACTCTTAATATTAATTATATACCTACCTATATGTTTAACATTACATTGAAGATCAAATGTAGAAATAAATATGATTTAGTGTGACCTTATGCATATTTTTAAATTTAATATGATATATTTATAATAGGTCAGTTTCATGTAGGTACAGTTATTACTACATATTAGTACATACATTATACAGTACATTTTATTGAATGTTCAGTTTATGACATATAATATTGAAAACGAACAAAATATTATGTAAATTTAGGTTAATTAATGCACGACAAACGTTATACTAAATTTGTCCAGGTCTTAAAATCTCATTTTACCAACTATTTGGACTTAAATACCTCAAAATTGATAATTTTGTCGAAAAAATTAAAATGACTATAAAAAAAAAAAATTGTGACTTCGGATTTTCAAAATGTTTTTAATTTAGTTAGAGTAACGTATATTAAACGCTGTATAAAATTTTCAGAACTTAAAACCGAAAATTACCCCTTTTAGGACTTAGAAACCTCGAAAACTAAAATGTCTATAAATAGCCCAAAATTGAAAAAAAAATAAAAAAAAAACTTAATCAACGTAAATATATTACTAAATTAAATATTCGATGTAAATTTCAATATTTTCAAGTGATCATTTTCGAAATTACGAAGAAATGAAAATTCCCGATTTGACGAAACCGTCTATTTGCCGTTTTTACCTCATTTTTTCATAGTTTTTCCTTATGCATTAAAAAACTATTGAGAAAATTGAAAAATTACCTATTTAAAGTACCAACTAGAGGCAATTTGCTACTGGAAACTGGGTAAGCTTGTAAAGATTGGAGCACTCCTTCTGGTAGAAAAAGTGTTTACAGAAAAATAAAAAAATAAATAAAAATAAACATCATTGTAAAACCAATAGCTCCATCGCTACGCTCAGAATCTAAAATTTAAAATTAAATAAGTAGGTATTTATTTTAATCTGATTATCTAAAGCCGATTTCCTTGTAGGTTCCGTCGTAAATGGAATAAGTAAATTAATTATATTATGCACTATATCTTTATTAAGTTTAAAAATATTTATAAAAATATAATCAGGCAAAAAAAAAGGATTTTTTTGGTTTGTTTATTGGTTTTCTAAAATTATAAGAATTTTCCTGTCTCTCCAAATTGTCTATAATAGCTAAATATATTTCATCGATAACTAATTCTTATTAATTCTTATTTATATAAAGTTTAAAATAAATAATAATTATGTAAAGTGAAAAAAAAATAAAATCACTGATTAAATAAACGTTCATTGAATCTGCTAGATATATAATAGTTTTTGATTATCAATTATCATCGGTAAAATAGCCTGGGATAATTTATAGTTTTTTATTATCAAAAAATAATTCCAGAATACAAAAAAATGATATTTTTGATATTCGAGTGATAATTTATAAATATCATGCATATTAAATTATCACAATCGTTCAAGAATAGAGTCTCAGTAGGTAATGGAAGAATTCCATTGATGGGTAATGCATTGCATTTGAAAACGATGATAAATAATTTTTTTCAAGAACGAAGCTGTGTGTAATATAAAGTTTATATTATAAACGATATTACTGCCATAAAAAGAAAAATATATATACATTTATAACATCAATATACCTACTGTTAATTAATTAATTTAATTAGGTAATCTATTAAAATTGCCAGTTTTTCTAAATTATCATTACAAAAAAAAATAACCATAATCGATTTTGAGGAACACTTGTCTTTCTGTGTATGCATCTCTAATCATTCAGATGCAGTTTTACATTCAGAAAAATATAAATATGAAAAGATTGGATAAAGTTAACTCGCCGAAAATTTGTTTACAGAAATATACATATAAATAAAATAAACATTACTGTAAAAAAAAAAAATCCCTCGCTCCACTCAAAATTTAAAAAAATATATTATTCAGTAGTATATAAGTAAATAACAATGTTTTTTGGTTTAGTTTTGGGCTTTGAACAAGATTTGATTTCTCGGCTGTTTTCCTGTTTCCTTCGAGCATATTAATATACTGGAATATGACCAGTTTATAAATACAGATATACATTTTCTATATAAAAAGTCTCTTTGCTCTAAAACTCTTAAAAAAAAAAAAGTATACGCAGGTATAAATACAGATAATTAAAAAAACCAATGTATTTGTCATTTCATTCGAAATATATTTAAATCCAAAATATGTACAATATATGGGTATATACATGGTATGTACAGGCAATTACCTGTACCTGAATTACAATATATAAAGATGAAAAAAAGTCCTCAAAATTATCTTCTTTGTAAACTTCTAAAAACAATATATGGTTGTTAAATTAAGATAGGTACATACATTTCAATAATAATTTATATACAACCTATTTATATAAAATGAATTCAGCTTAACACGTGTTGTTATATAATTATTACATTTTATCATTATAACTTGAATTTTTTAACAATTTTAATATTTTCTAATAAAAAATATTAACTTTATTAAAATTGTTTGTTTTTTTTTTAATGTTTTCAGTCAGTTTTTCAGTCTTTAGATTGTGGACATAATGATATCGTAATAACCTTAAATAATATAAGTAATAATAATAATACAATACAACGTATGATAGTTATAAGCGATAACTAAACTTAAAATGTATAATAAAATACAATTTAAAATCGGTCAAGTACGAATTAAATATTATTATTAGCGTTATCCCAATATATTTATAAAATAAACTATATCTCATACACTGAAAAAACTAAGATTGATTTTGGAAGTTTAGCCTATAGTCACCTCAGTTGAAACTTCATATTTTTTACAACATTGCCTGAAATACTAAGCCAATGTTGTAATAATGATCAAATTTATAACAATGCCTAATGAAATTAGGTATTATAACGTCATTTCCTGCATTATCAACATTGTCGGTAACCGGTGTCGGCTCGTTTGTAAAATAGTTGGTGGTGCACATTTATAAAATATTATACAATAGCAAATAACATGAATTAAATAAAGCGAAACCAATATTGTATTTATTTTACCTACCTACTAGTTTCATCGGAAACCCCTTTTTATTATTTACATCGCAACTACTGATGTAATATTTTTTTTTTCATACAACTCCATATTAAAATTTATTCTATTATTTTATCTTTACATTTTGACTCTTTTACAACAGTTAATTTTGGTGTTGGCTTACCTTGATCCAACGATAATGACGAAAAATTTAGCTTTGTGAGAAAACCCAGGAGAACTCCAACTGACTTTGTTGAAACATTTTTATTTAATTTCAGAATTTAATAACACTATACTTGCACACTATATGTACACATTTTACTTTAATAAAAATACGTACCTACATTGATTTAAAATTAATAAATTTAAAATACCAACAGAAAGAAAACAACATTCATGATAATTCATATAATTATAGATAGGAAAATTTGGATTATTGATAACACGGTCAGCGATAACACGGTACTTAAAACATAATATATTAAAAAAAAAAAAAAAAAAAACGATTAGTGTAGATAAAAATAAAAATAAAATATTTTCTGAGACTTTTGACTTTTTTTTTTTTTATCGAAAATATTGCGTTTCGTGTTCAAAACTTTTTGAATTCCACAGTTCGTCAGATTATATTTATAAAATTACCGTGATAAAACAGAGTTTCCTATACTGTACATAATAACTTTAGAACACGACTACCAAAGGGTTTCGACGAAGAACCCAGTTCGTGGAATACACTTTGATGGACTATGTTGATAAGGACATCCACTGTGACATTGTGGATTTCGCTTAAATATAGTTGGTCGAAGTTGTTGTCATTTTAATGATAGAATTATGGGCGGTTCTGCCTTGGGAACCATCGTACCAAAATTCGTTTGTTAACTCTCCCACCTTGCACTTAGTATTAGCACTAAAACCTAATAAAACAACAATTTCGAAATAATAGAACCAATTTTCGCACCGTGCATATATGAAACAAAAGCAGTTTTTATCATTATTGATTTTTGACGTTTTAAAATGTATGTGGGTGGTCATCGTATATCTTAAATTAACTAAATAAGTGAGATTTAGTCAAAATTTAGGAGGGGACATACAAGCTATCACAGTTCACAAGTTTACTAAATAAAAAAAATATTTTTACTATAAAAAAGCACTCCAAATACAGATAATGAAAGTTTGTCCTTTGGTCCCTTTGGTTTTCGTACAGGATAGTGTAAACACAAATAAAAACAAATAAATAGCAAATACAATTTATTGGATTCGAAAAACGATTTCGAGTAAAGTTTTGTATAATATATTAATATTATTTTAAAATAATCAGAAACTTTTTATCAATTTTAATTGTTATAAAGGATACATGGTTTTTCTTTTCACTTAAGAAAACTATTTATAGTTTAAATCGAAAAATAACCTCTCAAAGAACCTAAAACTAGTAACTAAAAAACAAATACAGTAGAAGGAATTTTCTATTAAAAATATTTTTATCCCAAAATTTCTACTCGACTCATTCGACCCGAAATAATATGTATACTGACATAAAGTTAAACACATATTTGTATTAATTGTACATTCAAAACTTCGATCGGAAATTAAAATTGCATAAATGATTTTATTTGTCCATGTATCAATATCGACCAAATTTACAATATTCCGTCTTATACCATATCAAAAACATTCCAATCTGTATACTTTGGATCATATTTAAAATCGATTTCTATGCATAGTTTTAGTGCTATTAAGACCTGAAATTTATATAAAACAATATCACTAAATAAAGTTAAAGAATCTTAACGATTCAAACATTATATTCGAATAAATTTATTCGAATACTCTTCCGAAGTTTTAAAAAACATAAGTGATCTTCTATAAGTATAGCTTCTTATATAGTTATTGAAATATATTCTAAATTATAAATATTACCTTATTGATATCAAATTCAGAAGGCTTTAATTTTTAATTTTGAAAATAAATTTTAGACTGATTAAATATTATTAAATGTGTTCAAAAAAAAATCTGAAACCGATTTAAATACCATAGACTTATTGCCATTTTTAATTTATAATTTTATTAGATTAGCAAGGAAGTTTTACTGGTTTTATAATTATGTTTATTTTTTAAATTTCTGGAATTACCTATTCGGCTATATAATTTATTCCAATCGGGTATTCAAATCTCATATATACGTCATTCCCTATCCGAAATTTCTCAGTGGTCCAACTGCGATGTCGTGTTTCCCATCCTAAATGATATGTATATTTCAATAACAATAAATAATTTAAAAAAGACGTTTGTCGAGTAGTTAGCGTGTTTTAGGTATTAATAAACTTTCTGTAGCGTATTTAAGTCGACTATACGGTTACAACTTTTCGATCCTTAGGGACCGTTGAAAAGTATATGTATTTTATTCCGTTCTTCCAAATCATATTTAAATTATACTTTATTCTACATGTATAATATACAATTTTCTCATCGTATAACATTTTAATTTTTCGACAATTCGAGATTGTCTTGATTTCCCCGGGGCTCTTTTCATCCCTTATTCAGCTATTACTTCACGTCTTTAAAGTTACAAATAAGTTATAACACATCGTTATATCATTAATTTCTGTATCCATGATTTCATTGTTTCGTAGTATATCTTTTGTTTCAGTATTCACATATTGTTTGCTACGATGATATCAACTTAATCACTGAAATATTTTAATAGTACTCAATTTGTGTCTAAAAACCATTGTATTGTTCAAAAGTTTCTTCTTATTTGGATTTTAACCGTTTTTGTTATTGTTTTTTTTTTAATTAATCTAGTTTGAATACAATCTTTTAGAAACGCAAAATTTTCTTTTTTATTTTATATTTTACTTACTACAGTTAACACTGTTTTAATAATTTTTTCAAATTAATTAAATTAAATTAATTTTTTTCAAGTTACAAATTACATGTAGGTATGATTTAACTAAAGTTATTAATATATCTAATACAATAATTCCTATAAAGTATATATTATAGATTATAATAAAAATATCTTAGGACTGTAACTATTAATTAACGAATTGAAATTTAATCCTACCTAATTAACTAATTTAAACACAACAACACATAAAATACTTAAACATAATAATGTTGATTTTAAAATGAAATTTTTTTTTATAATACATGCATTTTTTATATTACATTAACCATTTTTAATAACAATCACAAGATACAAAAAAAAAATTGTTTACATTGTAGTTTTCCATACAAATTTGGGTTTGTTAGAAGTAAAAAATAACTGGAGTTAAACGATTATCTAAAACTTTATTCAAATTTTGTGTATATATTTCGTATATTATTATACATATTTATACGTATTTCATGTATATATCTTAGAAATTAAATTAAATTATATTCTTAAATGAGTAGATGTTTATGAATAGAAATTTTATTTTGTACCTTTAGGCATTTTAAGTTTCTAAATATAAGTTTTGACACCTTATATTCCCGTTGTGTTTATCCATCCGTCCGACTTACTGATATTTTTTCATAGTAAAACTACATCATATTGTTAATTTGACGAGCAAATGTCCTTACATTTTGTTATTTATTGTTACTATTGGAATAGAAAACTGGAAATGTAGCACGCTCGAAAGTGTGTTTTCCAAACTTGTTTTAGATTATTTTGTTTATTGAAAATTTTATTTTATTTTATATTTAAGCATAGTAATGAATATATTGATTTTACGATGTGTTAATTTTTATTTATGTATACAATTTTTCGAGCAGAAAGAATGATGTAAGATTTTTTTGGTATAAAGGTATTTGGTATTTCATAGATGTATGTTTTTGATTTTCTAAATAGTTTTCAAAAAAAATTATAAAAACTATACTGATGATACGAATAATACAAACATATGAACTCGTATTGAATTTGAAAATTGTATTAGGTTATAGGTATATGTATAATATTTATAACTACAAAAAAATACCAAAAATAATTATAAATTGGAAAATTTAATTAAATATTTACTATAGTACGATCTATATTGATGTCCAATTTTTATTAACCATATAAATGTCATAAGTAGTACTCATATAGCAATTACATATTTCAGATATGTTATTATAATGTTGTATAAAAATATCAAAAAGGCTACAATATGTGTATAATATTTTGTTTAATATGTTAGTAATATTTTAAAAATACATTGACAATATGTCCATGGCAGAGAAATACAGCATTCAGAAAATATGGACGATTTCAAATTATAGCAACTTTTCATGGAAAAATTGTGAAAACATTTAATCTCAACATTGATTTACAAAAATGGAGGAAAGATAATAAATTCATCTGGAATCGAACTCGCTATCTCAGAATATCGCTAGTGATAGCGACTTCGCTACCTAATTCATGCAAGTTAATACAAAACCACTGCCATGTTTTTACCATGTATATTGTATACATATAAAAATCATTAATGCCCAGTCTACTGATTACAGAAAGCTGAAATGTCTAGAAAATGTTACTTTAACGATATTGATGCCCACTAAGAAAGACATTTTTGAAATTCAACCTTTAAAGGAGGAAAAGTAGAAAAGTGGGTTTCAATTTTCATTCAATGCCCAATCAGAACTACTGGTCGTAGAAAGTTAACATTTTTAGAAAATATTTCTTTATTGACATGTAGAGACCAGCTGTGTAATGATTTTTCAAAAATTGTTATTTAAGAGGGGAAGGAAGAAGTGGATGTCAATGTACCTATATTCAGCGCCTTGCCAATATAAACCTATTATTGGTTGTGTAGAAACCTGACATTTCAGAGAATATTCCTTTTATAACACAGACGGTTGCTATGAAAACATTTTTTAGTAAAACTGTTCACGGGTGATGTTGGGTAATTTAGCTGGTATTATATTTGTATTTGTATTGCACGTGGTAAATATCTACCCTATATTTGTTTTAATAACCTAGTATAAACACTTCTGTCTTCTACCACCCTTCCTCGAATTAAAAATTCCACACCACGTTCAAATGTAATTTGAAATATTGTTTAAAACATGAATAGAAAATCTAATTGGCATATTATATAAATACACATATTTTCACAATGTTGTTCACGAAGTAATTTCATAATATTTTCCAATTACATTTTTTTTAAAAAGATTTTCTTGAATTTGAATTAAATATATGTCTAAAATGTTCAAATACACATATTTTCGAAATATTTTTAAAAAATATAATTTAACAATATATCCGAAATAAGTTAAAATTACACAATATATTCAAATGATGTTATTTTAAATATAATACGTATGTATTGAACATATTTTTAACACAAATCGCTGAAATACTAAATTTACAATATTTGTTCATAAAATATTTTCAACATGATTCCATAATGTTTTTTTGAAAATATGGTTTATTAAAACCGTTTAAAAACATACATTCACAATATGTATATTATGATCCAATTGGTATCGGAGATATAAACCGATAGGGCCAGATTGACTAGGAAAATCTCGGTGGGCCAACAAATATTTAGGTGACTAAGTAATGTGTGGCCAAAACCAAAAGAGCTTTAAGTGAAATAAGGAAGGTACTTAATAGCCAGTATACTACGGTTCATTAAAATATTTTTTTAAAAGGTCGAAAATGCTTTTTGGGCCGGAAGACATCATAAAACTCATTGAACCGGTAGCTTCTCTATCCGGCACTAAACACCGAAGCTTCGAAATAATTTATCACTGCTTTCAAATTCAACATATACCCCTACTGACCAACTTTTTTTTATATATATTTTACATTAAACTTTTTTAATTGGCATTTTTAATATTTCAATATTTTAAAGTACCTACGCGTACAATTCTATGAAATTCTATAAAATTCTAGGTTATACTATTTTCACACATCTTTTAAATCCAATAAAACTGACATGAAAACATATATTCTTTATGCATAACCTAAAATGTAAAACTATATAATATATTAAATTAATTTATTATTGTTATGAACATTGTTAACATTTAATTATATAGGTAACTTTTTTAAATTTTTTGAGATATTTGTTTGTTTGGAATCATTTGATAATACAAATTCCGTTCTCTTTTTAAGTGCATTATTTTTTCATCATAATGGCTTAAATCTAGAAAATATTTGTTGGGTTTTTTAGGACAATATATTTCAACTATAAATCACCAGTAAGTTAATACGTATAAGTCGGGGTTCAATAGATCGATATAGAACACGTTACTATTAATAAATAATATTGAATATTGTTTAACACACATGTATGAATTCGTTCGTTTACTGTGAAATATTATTTCGTCGACCGTAAATCGCGAGGAATAAAACATTAAAGGCCAAAATTAAATCAACTTCTTAGATATAAAGAATGCAAATTCAGTGAAGTAAGAAAGTATTTCACACTTGAATAATGTAGAAAAGTTCACAAACTAACATATGCACACGAGTTCGAACATTTTTCAAGATTTATAAATATTTGAATACACGTTTCCTCCTTTGTATCAGCGGCTCAACTCGTTACCTTTCGAGTGTTTCACATTTTTTACCTTCTCTATTTCTATTTCTATTTTCTGAACCTTATATATTTTATCGTTTTACATCTCCCGGGCTTTTCATCTCGTTTCAACCAATTACTATAATACTATTAGTTATTACACAGTACTACAGTAACCCTATGGTTATTTATTTATTTATTTATTTTTTTGTATATGCATTGAATATTAATACATATTATTCTGACATAATATTATCCATTGTAAACCAATCAAGAAAAATACATGGTTTAAAATGCTATGATGATGGTGAAAACTCTCAGTGAGTATCAAAAACTTAAATTTTGATTTTCCAGTTATATATTTTCCAATTTTTCACATATATTTTCTTATATACCTAATAATTTTATGAGGTTTATAGTTATCTAAAAATATATATATATTAATGGTATATAAACTATGTTTTAAATATATATTAAAACAAAAAACTTTAATAATTATACTATAATCATTATTAAAGTTTTATAAAATTTCCTGAGTGCGATGGTATCCTCTTATTTAATATTTGTAGGACGTACGTAGATATGGAATTGCAGAAATGAACAAAAGAAAAAGCCAAAGGTTAGACACAAAAAAATTTGATTTTAGATTCTAAGAAAACTATCAAACGAAAAATGAATCATATTCTACAATGTCATTTTATCTATGATCTTTGGAGTAAATAGTGCATGCTCCAAATGTATTTATATATCGGAAATTTAGTGTAAGTGTAATACTTTATAGCGAAATCATTTTTTTACTTTTTCAATATTAAAGAACAATAACTTCTGAAAATGTAGAATAAATGTTAAAATAGATATTAATTTTAATTCAATAATGGTTATTTTATTGTAATTAAGAAATATGAATTACAGAAATTTCACTCATTCATTGATTATTTATTTTAGTACCTACTATAAATTATATAAAAATGCTTGATTTTATTATTGTAAAACATTTGTCTTTTTGGGATAAATATATATAATTTAAAAACCTTTAAATTGTGATTTTGGTTTACATTATAAATTTCATGAAATTAGCAGTTTTTAAACGATAAACGAAAAATCTAATTATTAATTAAATATGAGATTATAATTATATATGTTATCTTCCGACTTTAAGTGTGAACATTTTAAAAAACGTTAAATATTCTGCACATTTTTTTTATTAGGGTTGAAAATTATAATTAATTATAGGAAAATTTAATTATTATTTTGTCTTTTATAAATAAAATAACAATATGTATATAAGATTAAAATATTTATTAACTGCTAAGGTAATTTTTCTTATGCAAATTATATTTATACATTTTTTTTAATATATATTTGTATGTATATTTTTAATACATATTAATAAATACAATGTATTTTTAATAACTTAAATTTAAAAAAAAAAACATTATTGACCAAGTTATACTGGTTTTTTTTTTTTTCATACCCGATAATCATAGTTATCATTAAATTACAATAAACAGTCAGACTATACTATTAAATAATAAGAAACACAAATTTTTGAATAATTGATTATTTACACAGATATTACACATATATTTGTTTATAAGTGGAATATGTTTATACCACTAATTGGTAACAATTAGAAACATGAACGAAATCATATGTCCATTATATACATATTTAAAAGTAATCGAAGTCGATTTTGTTTTTGTTTTTTGTCTGTGTATTTTTGAGTCATTTGAATCTGAATAAAAAAACTTCTTATAGAGTGTCACAAATTTAATTTCCCTATCGATGCGAGTTGATTTTATATCTCATCTAAATCGTGTAAGGGACAGTATAGTACGTAATTCTCTATCACGAATACGTGATAATATAGTAGTTTATGGGTTAATTATTATAGATTTTAATTCTAAAATCCTGAAACTTCAATTTACCCATATAAATATTATTTTAACAGCTATATATTTCAATGAACTGTAAATGATATGGGAATGGAAAATTTTCTTAAAAGCTTGAATAGTTTAACAACACTACTCTCCATTTAATAAATCAAGAATTTGTAAGGGAAGACTTCAGTGTTCGTAAACCCTATTGATTTCTGTAGTTTCGAAAACGGACCCTCCGCCCCAAAAATGAATAACACTATCCAGTTTGCAATTTAATAATGTAATAACTGAAATGAAACTACTCGTCTATACGTATTTATGAAGAAAATACGATTATTTACTCACTGAAATGTAAAAATATAATGCGATCCGTGAATAATACATGTTTTTAAGAATATTATAATATATTGTATCGCGACTGCAATATGTATAATATTGTACGATATTATGAATGTATGTTGTATGTAAATTCTTGATATTGTTGCACAATATTATTATTATTTTACGTAAATATACAATATGTTTAACGTCTGTTATTTCACATATAATATGATATATAGGTATATATATACAATTTCGTAGAACAGCGTATAATATGATTAACAACAGTTTTAGATTTTATTGCTATGTGTATATATACGCATAAAACACAATTGTTCTTAATAAATATTTACATATACTATAATATGTGTCCATAATATAGTACATAAAATTTTGTATTCTCAAATGATTTTTCATTTTTCCAATAAAATATTAATACTATATGCGTACCTATACCTAACGTATATGATATATTGTACGCATTGCAATAAATTTATTTTCTACGAGCTTACCTGTACCTACTGTATACGAAGTCGTAAAACAAAATGTGTTCCTGAAACTTGCAATAGGTAATATTTACTGTTGGATAAATTTTAATTATACATTTATATACATGCGTGTATATTAAGTGCATCAGTGCAATCCATATAGATTCAAAATCAAATCCAATAATTCAGGAATTCCCTCAAAAAATGTGCTCAATGGGTGCAAAATGTATTTCAACCTCAACCTCCTCTTAAACTTGACTAAAACTTCTATTTAAAACGGAGTTAGCTCGAGTGGACGCCATACCATCCATTTTTAATATGGGAAATTTTCAAGACATTTTTTTGAATAATGATAACTTAATAATTTAAAAATGTTAAAATACATTTTAAAAGTAATTTATAAATCCATATTTGCACCAATTTTCATTATTGTGCAACCACGACATATTTTGTGCAGAAACATAAACGTGTTTGCGAAAAACACACAAAAATGTATTTTAAAATGGTTTTAAAGGTAACAATAATAGGTGTACTATTATAAAGTATATAAAGGGAAATATTTTTGAGATGACTTCATCGATGTTTTATGGTAATTTAATTATATCGTTTCAATATTGTTTGTATAAAATACCTTATTTTTACTTTTTTTATTTACATAAACTTTTGTAGTAGTTAATATTTTGCAAAACGCAGATAAGATCTTCTCGGAGATATTGTTCTTTATATATTTTATAATAGTTGTTTTAACTCTAATGTTTTAAAATCACTATAAAGTTTTGTTTAATTTGTTTTTTATGGACATGCGTTGACGACTCATAGGTAAATCGTCCGTTTTAAACACGATAAATTTCTAATTAAAATCAACATAAAATGATTTATTATAATTTCGAACCAACTTTTTTGGTTTTAAACAATGATAAAATTTCAATAACAATTCAATAATTCTAGAATAATTTTGTAAAAATATTATTAGGTGGCAATTAATTAATCTATTCTAGGCTGTTGTGAAAATCAATATTTGATATTATAATTATACATTTTATATTCATTTCCCCAAATGTTGAATTTTTGAATTTTATAAAAATTTTATTTTCATATCCCTATTTCTAAAAAATCTGATCTATTTGATAAATATTTTCACAATAGCATAAAAAAAGAACTGTTTGTTATAATACATTTTACAAAACTTAGATCAGTTAATTTTAAGTAGGTAGTTTATAAATACAAGAGTATAAGTATATAAAAATAAACGTTGAATATTTCAAAAAATAATGTAATACTAACATGTGCCTACTAACTACTAAGTATTCAAAAGTAAAGATTTTACTTTACCAACCGGTACAATTCATAAAACAATGTATAAAAATGATATTTTTTAAAACTAAATCTGGATTTTAAACAATCTCAGTGAGGGTGTTGACAGCCATTGGCCATCTTATAACCCTTTCTATATAAGCGAACGCCACATACCCGATTTTCATAGCCTAATTGATCCTGAAAATGTTATGATTATTTTTAATATTTACAAAAAAATCTATACAATTTAAAAAAAAAAAAACGTATTTAATTAATATAAAATTGATTTGGACAAAATCTATAAAATGTCGTCAGCATTTTATTGATTTAATAATGAATTGTTTATACAATCGTACGAAATGATGTTTGTATGGATTATTTTTCGGGACATTCGATGCAATTCTAGCCTGTTAAAATCGGACGTATTGTAGTGTACAATATCATATAACCCAAATGACATTGAAATTCAAAAAACACACACAAAACCACTAAAAAAAAAAAATCCAAATAAAATTTGCATATATTCGTTTAAACATTTACATTGAACACACACGGCTGTGTAGCTGTGAATAAAAATGCGAGAGACATTGAAATCCCAGACGCATCTATAGCTATTACGACTGAAAACATCGCTAAGAGTTAGATTTTCAAAGGCATCCTGTGCGATTCGCCGCGAAAAGAGCTTATGCAAATTCTATAAATAATATTTACAAGCGGAGATACGTGTAGACCGAGTGTAGTATGGAATTCCGGGCGTCAGTATAATGTGTATAACGCGCATGAATATAAACTATTCATCTAAATATGAGAACTTACAAACATTCCTTTGAAACCTTTAGAGAACAAACACTATGCGCTAAATACACCACAAGTAAACGCTACCAAGAGGTATACACTAAATTAAATGCGATATACGTAAAATCTATTTATTATACGATTTCGTAAGCATTTAAAAAGGTCGCAGCACGTATTTGGATCGTACATAAAAAATACAAAATGGTTAGGACATAGGTATCTATCTATATATATATTATATATTATATATATTATATATTATATATATTATATATATATATAATCAGCCACTATCGGAAAATTCCGCGTTGCCATAATAAGCGGATCATCTATATATATTTGTCTCTCAAAGACGCCCGGTGTCACAGGTAATTTTTACCTCCCAAATTTTTACCTCCGGGGGGTAAAAATCGCCTGAGGTAAAAATAAACCAGCTCAACAGGCGATTTTTACCCCCTATTGTAAATGTATTAATATATTACGTACGGTTTATTGGGTCAGACGATTTTTACCTCCCTTGCATATATTTATATTATAATCAATTAAATGTGTAAATGTCATTGATGTATCGAGTTATTTAAGGCCTTTGAATTTGTATTATGTATTTTGTTACAAAATTTTACTTGCCCGGTAAATTTTTAATTACCTCCCCCGGTAAAATATTATGGGTGGTAAAAATCGCCTGTTACGCTGGTTTATTTTTACCTCGGGCGATTTTTACCCCCCCCCCCCCCGGTAAAATTTTATGGGGGGTAAAAATCGCCTGTTACACATTGATCTATTTTGAAATTGTATTACTGAAAAACTAGTAACATATTACTATACATTTTAATATAAGTATTACAATGATGTAGTGTTTTCCACACAATGAACGCAGGATGGAATAAAATTATATCATAGCAGACGAAAATATTGTCAGGGAATAACAAGTATATAGGTAACAATTTAGGCGTTTGTCGTTGATACACGGATAAGATATTATTATTTCAAATCATACATAAAGACAACAGGCGAGTGATTTCGATGGAACCATACCCGTTCCTTATCAATATTATAATTGTTATAAAATATCCTTATGACAATTTTTTTTACAGTGATATTATCGATTAGTAAATACGTATACTCTCGTATGATTGTACATGTATGTATGTATGTAAAATATTTTACAAACACATCGAACATATTATTAAATACATTTTATTTTCAATTAAACCATTTGCGTTAAAAAAAAATTAACATAAATATAAACAATGATAATAGATTTATACGAATGGTTATGTAGGCTGTAACTTATACAATAATGGTCCAATTAGTAATTTTATTACCTATCAAATTTACCTATACATTTATTTTAATTTTAAATATACAAAAAAAGTTGTTTATAATTCATCTGTATTCAAATATGTAAATGTCATCATTAAGGATTTATATCAAAGTGATCACAGTTCGGAGATTCGTAATATTCAAATTTTATTTTGCAATTTTTACTATTTACTTAATTGATTTTGTTTTAACGTAACTTTTAATGTGCATTTTTAAAGAATAAGACATTTTTGTAAAATTATAGTGTTTTAAAACAATGGTGAATTATTTTCTAATGATATGAATATAAATAATAGTATTATTTCAAGCGTAATAATAATATTATAAATTTTGTAAGTAAGGTACCTAGTTTACTAAAATAAGTAAAATATAATAAATACAAATCATTTCTTATCATGTGTATTCAAACTATAAACATATATAAAGTATTTAAAAAAGAATACAATACGAATAATTTCTCATTGAAAAAATGTTTTTTCAAATTTTAGATTCGATACAAATTAATTTACTTTTAGGGATTTGTTGGCAAATTCTTAAGGTCATTAACACTCTACTCTATCCTTTATAACATTGTTCTACGATGTAATAAATTATGGTGTCTACATACACTTTTAACACTTCAATAACTTTATGTAAAAATAAATGTCTCATGAAACAACAGCTCACAGTGTTAGCAGTTGATCCGAAAAAAAAATGTGTAGGTAACACTGGTGAACACTGGCACTAATTTCAGTTCATTTTGACACTTAAAGTGCATCCAAATAGCTACCCAGAATACGTTTCCTTAGTTTCCGTTACTATCGATAATATTAGAAACCATAATTTTATAGTCTCGAAAAACCTCTTGCACGGCCTTTGATTTTAAAGCCACACGATGGTAATTTCGGTGGCACTCGGCCTTTGCGCGGCATTTGGCGACGACGTTATCATTTGCTTCATGCCCATACCATATCCACCACCGGGTGCACCGAATACAATATGTCACCAAAATATACGTTGTGTATTTTCTCTGGTGCGTGCCCACAAGACTTTAATATATAGTCAATTCATGTGGTTGGGGGGTGGGGGGTGTTCAAGTATTTGTGGTAGAAATAATAAGATGATGATGAGGGGATGACTGAAGTGTCATAGTATTGGTGTGCAATATACAGAGTAATTCACATTTCGTAATTCACTCTTATAAAATATTCAAAATAGAGACAAAATATCAAATAAATGTGTTATCAAAGTGTTCAGCATAAACTAAAATCACTTGTGATATTTATTTTCGTGGATGGCTTTTCAAAAAAGAGTATGTTATATTTTAATACCAAGTAAGAAAACCCTAACCCTATATATTTTTTTAACAAACGTCACAATGACAATACTCTTTGTGTATTTGACAGTAATATACATACACACACACACAGAGAAAAAAAACAAAAAAGAAATAAATCTTTGTTCTTTCAAATTATTTTTGAATATATATTTAGGAAAATTCACAAGAAGTGAATTCAGATTCGTCTGAAATTTCGTCCAAATTAATTTTTTTTTTCTTTGGCCATAATGAATTTTTTTATAATAAACAAATATATGCACTAAAACGGTTTTCCGGTAAGAGCGTGGAATACACATTTTTGAAATGGTTACTATATTAACAATTAATAATTTTTAGTCTTTTAGTTAACCTATTAGTGGCTTAATCGATTTTCTAAGTTAAAAAAGTGACTGAATAGGAGTTTAAATTTGGAAACCATTTGAAAAAAAAGTTTTATAGAATAAACTAATTTACAAAAAATAATTTTAATTTCGTATAAGAATATAAATAATAAAAACATAATTTATTTAAATAGAAAATATTTAAAACCATGCGATTAATTTATACGAAATATATTTTCGTATGTTATTTTTGCCGTAATTTTAACATAATTCAAACATCTATAATTAGATAACTTTTCAACTTAAATAGTTTATCGAACCCCTAAAATTCATAAATGAAGAATAAAAATGAAAATACAAACAAGCCTAATTGACGTTCAAATATAAAACTAATGCAATTTTTTCAAAAAAAAAAAAAAAAATTTAACCATCAGTAAATTACAGTTTAAATTGAACATACTGATTAATTGCGTATATGTAGTATAATATATTATATATTCTGCGTTTGTGTAAACGTGGAAAATATCGAAAAAATTGAGGTGTAAAAATTTTTTTTAAAACATAAAACTAAAAGTCGTCTTTAAGCATTAATCATTGAGACCCAAAAAACGGTTAATGATAACCGTTGATATTGTTTCTATATATAAATTTTTTTTGTTCATTATATAATAGAAATAATGAAAAAATTTTCATAACCGGCTATTTACCTGTTGCAAAACTCCAGACTATTAAGAATGATAATAGACTTTAACATATACGTCCATTATACTTGTATACATAATGTTAAACAGATATTTTTTATAATCATAATAGTATAGAAATTCTTAACGTGAGTTTTATCAGAGTCAATTTTGTATTTAAAATATACTCAATTTATACAGTATAATATGTTCTGTGATACAGAATGCGTTTTTTTTTAGAAAATACTCACCTTTTTAAAATTGGTAATAGGTGTTTAAACTCCAATTTTAGGCTGGACACCACATTTATTGTATTGCGTAGGTAGTGTAATTTTGCTATATTGCCAATTAGATGGACGGAGACAACAAATGCGGGTGCGACGTTCTCTTAAGTACGAATCACATATGTTATATTTGGGCTTAAAATTCGAACATTTAGACATTCCATTTAGTTGACATTTATCTTTAATTAAGTACGTCCCTATGCATAAATTATAACTTAAATACATTTTTATATGCTATTTATAAACGGGTACTTATTATATTTATATCGTAAAAAGCTCCGTGTGCTCGTACTACGCAGATTTAAATTAAAATATTTTTATACGCCCATTATTTCAATGTTATTTATAACACATTCATTCAGCCTTCACTATTTATTTATTTTATTTATTATTAATCAACTCCCGACCTGGCAGTATATTACAAAAAAATGTATACGGTATTAATATAGTGCCCTTAACAAATTTTATGACTAATAAAAGAAAAGGATATAAAAAAAATATAAGTATTTTTTTATCGGTCATTTCGGATAAAAAGTATTCGCATAAATGTAAAGAAAAAAACAATAAAAAATAACTTTAAATGAATAGTTATCCCAAGACGAACTGTGACTTTTACTGACGATTTCTTTTCAGTCACTAAATAAAATATTAAGGGATTACATAAAGACTACGCACTTATTTTTGAATATACAATGCAATATTGTACGCATGCAATTCAAAATAACACATAAAAAAATGAACAAAATTATGATCGAATACAATCTATTTTTAATACGTTTGAATACATTTTGACTTTCTTAATATTTGTAATAGTGTATGATATCATTTACAAAATATTCATGTATATTATATCAAGAATATTGAATTTACTAAATTCCATGCAGGTTTTAGGGTCCAATTCCTACGTGAGAATAGCATAATATAGTCTGCATTTTGGTATAAAATACATTATTTTGGATATGCTCATAAATAATTATATAAAATATTACAAGTTAAATTCTATAAATGATGCACATTTTAACGGATCTTTTTTTTTTTTGATTACAACAATAATCGGGTAGAAATTTCATTGCAGATAACTTTTGCTGTACCATACCACAAATACAATTAGTGTGAGCACGTAATTTTCAATCTTGTTAACAGCTTTATATAAGTTATACTTACATTTTTATTTGTTTCTAAAAATAGGACAGAGTATTAAATATAATTATTTTTATAATATATTTTTCAAAAATATATAGGTTAAATTAGTTCTGTGATGCTATATTTATAAATAAAAATTGAATACAATACTATGTAATTATGTATAGAGCTGTCACTCATTTTGGCGCTCAATATGATCCATAAACATTGTCAGGGACATTATTTATTATTGAAATTGAAATAATGCCCTACCACAAAAGAAAAAGAATTGTACAAATTAAAAAAGTGTGTAGGTATGATATAATATTATGCTTTATAACCATATATAATATATATTTTTATAAATATTATTTTGTTCGTTGTATTTTTAATTTTTGTTTGAATGTAATAACATAATATAGATGCCTATTACAAAACTTTTTTTATAATATATCTGTATGAGTTCTATAATTCAATATAAATTTAATAGGTTTTATGAAATATTACAGTAACCTAATACACTTAGGTAAATCCATCTGGTTGTTATAAAAAACATGATTAAAATAATATTTTTAAATTACATTATGGAAAGTTTTTATACTATGCCAAAAACTCAACAAATGTTAACAATATTATACATTTATACATATATTTATATATATATATATAGGATATAGGTATATTTGTCCTAAGAATAAAAATGAAATGCAAAGAAAATGAAAAATTATAGTTTTTTTTTATATTATTTGTTATATACTTGTATGATTATACTTAGATATTATTGCAGGAAAGAATTTGCCTAGATATAAATTATACAGAAACAAGCTAATATATTATAATAATTAATTATTCATTTTTATTATCTTTACACTATTAACATTCTATTTAGTACGAAAATTTAACCGCATTCTTAACAATTCAATTGTCTCCCACCCGACCACAGAATACGATAAACAGAATTTAATTTATAAACCACTAAATCGCATTATAACTTCATGAAAGTATATTTATTTTAAAATGTATAAAAACAGCTTACATAAAAAATTCAACACAGTAAACAAAAAAATTATTAGGCTAATAATAACATTAAAACAAAAAAAAACACACATTTTTAAAAATAACGATAATATATTTTTGCTGAACGTTCTTAATATAAAAGTTAAACGCGTTGTATTTATGAGTTATACGATCTAAATAACGAAAAAAATAATTCAATCAAGTAAATGTGATTAAGGATGGATGACCATGTTCTCTGTAAAAACTCGTTATTTACCCCTTACAATTTAACTGAATTATAGACGAGATATCGAATGAATAATAAAAATAAATAAATACAATTTTATATAATTGAATAGGTACCCTATGGGATAATCGGCTCCCGTCTCACGTTTTCCATTTATGCCTCAAAAATTTCCCTCTTTAAACTTATCACGTTGAGGAAATCAAATGTGACTTTGCACATTTATTTATTGACTGCCCTTCATTTACCTTAAAACATCTTAATCTATTTAAAAAATGATCCAATCTTGATATCTCTCCCTTAATTTCTGCTAATATCCTAACCCTACATCCATTGAAACTGTTATTCTTGTTGTTTCCTTTATCCTTTCTTACTTCTTTCGTAATTTAACATTGGTTTTTTATTATATATTTCTAATTGTTTTTTTGTAATTGCATAGTAGTTATAATTATTAATTAAAAAGTAAAATAAACAAAAATTAAATTAAAAAAGTATCTTATATAGTAGGAAGGTTTATAATTATATTATGCATTTAAGTTTTTGAAAAAAAAAAAACCGGAATTTATAATAATAAATTATTTAGTAAAAAAGTCGATTTTATTTTAAGAAATAAGTGATAATAATTTTAAAATCATATTTAAAGTTGTATACGAAAATGTTTTGAAAAATATGATAAAAAAATTATAAAACCTGTATGAAAGTAAATATTTATAAAGGATGTATATTATTAAGGGAGTAATATTGTATATTACATTGATAGTATATTTTTTTAATTATAATAGAGTAAAACGTTATGACTTACCTATGTATATTATATGAACGGTACCTACGATAACAATTAAGCATCAATAAGTCATCATCACTCATCAGTATTATAGAACAATGAGCGACTGTCTAAATAGTAGGTAAGAATTCTAAAGGCTAAAAGAGCCGATTCGGTATAATATTTTATAATATTATAACAGCCTCATTTTTTCTAACATTTTTCTAGCGAACATATTAGGATACATATGATTATCACGTTTTTCATCCAAATGTAGTGATAAATGGGAATAATGCAATAATCGTTTATATAATATTACTTTATGGAAATTATTCTTCGGTTTTCGTAGCAAACACAAATAATTTGGTTGATATTTATGAAAAAAAAAAAACAATACCTAGATCTAATCGAAAATTACAAACACTAAAATTTATATATTTACTTACATATTTATTTATTTCATATTAATAGTATTATTATATAATTATTGATATTATAATTACTTGATTATATATTTTTGTAGTGTTTTACAGTGTTGATGAACATTATATAATACTAGCTGAATAACCGCCTACTTTGCCCGTGTGCAGTTTTTTCATATTAGATATGTATAATTTTTTATTTTATTTATTGTATCAGTTTTTATATTACAGGTTGTTTTTAGATGTCTTAACCCTAGATTGTATTATAACAAGCAGAAATTGGCAAAAAATTAGTATATTCTATAAGTATATTTATAATTATATTAGTATATTTTTATAATCGGAAAAATGTTAATATTTTATAGATTTTTAGTTGAAAAATAAATGTTTTTGAATCGTTATATATTAAAATAATTTTTCTCATTATTAATATTATTATCAGCATTATTATACAGATAAATTATATAAACTAAATACAATTGAAATCGTTACCCGGGAAACTCAAATAAACAAAAATTACAATAACAATTTCACGTAAAATGCCAATTTTTCGCCCATTTCAACCGCTTAAAATCAAAATTTTTCAAAATCCTTTCTGAATGGACCTCTACATCACGAAACGAAGCTACAGACCAAATTTCATCCTCATAGCTTCAGGCGGCTACGGCTTAGGCGATGATGAACCAGCCAGGACAAGTTATTTTACACGACAAAGTAAAGATGAGGTATGACTGCAACAATTTCATTTTGGTGATTTTCTACCGCAAATATGGCGTATGGCGTGCTCATTGGTCGAAAAATGATCACAAGATAATTCAAACAATCTGAATCTGTATTAGAATATTAGAATATTAGAATCTATATTAGATTAAATAACCTCAACAGGAAAATTATGGACACACATACATACAAAAGATAAACGATAAAAACTAAATTTTATAAACTAATATTTTATTTATTTATATTAAATTTTATTGAATTTTAGTGAGTATTATTGTGTTTTTAAATATTTACTCTATTCTGTAATAAGTACTCGGTTAATTGATAATGAATTTACCGATAAGGAGCAAGACGGCAGCCATTTTAGGCGTATCAAAAAGTAGCCGGCATACCTCTTTAATTGGTCATGTTATTTTATATATAGAATAGGCATAAGTATCTTGAGCGAATACTTATTTTATTTCCATTTGTCGTTTTATAATACTTGTGCCGAACAAAAAGGAAAAAAGTAATGGTGTAACATTAAACGATATAATATTACCTATAATACATACACACACACACACACACACACAAAATACGGGTGTGTGGTTTTTTTCCAGTGAAAACGTGCGCGCACAAAGCATTTATACGTGATAAAACACGACCGAAAACGGGCGTCAATAGGTTTTTATGGGCGAGCCATCAACGTCGAAATGAAAACAGGACGGAAGGACATCGAAGACTGTATATACAACTGTATACTACCAGGAGTAGGACAATGACAAGGAAGAAAGATACCGCCGCCGCCGCCGTGTATTAAAAGGCGGTGTACGCGCAATGGGAAATTCTCCTCTAACCGGCTTCGTGGGTGGCGGAGGGAGGGGAGGTGGGGGTGAAAATGTAATAGGGCAGAACGAAAAAAGGCTCCGGGCCATTGATATAAATGAGGAGACGGTGTTGGAACGAAGATTGTGTACCGTGGAGCTGTAAGGAACGGGAACGGTGGCAGCAGCCCATCGGGAATCTGTCGGAAACTATAAAAAAAAATCACCGAACCCCCCGTTGTCGTCGCCACTTTTTCCGAGTTTTTTTATTTTTATTTTTATTTTTTTTTTTATAAATATTATACATTATATACGGTGTTTTTTTTTTTTTTTTTTTTTTTTTTTTTTTTTTTTTTTATTTTTTTTTTTTTTTAAATTTTTTAAATTTTTTTCGGTGTTTTTTTTTTTTTTTTTTTTTTTTTTTTTTTTTATACTATCTTATTTATTGAACTGGTATATTATATATAAATCATATATTTTATTACTTTTCGATACAACGGTGACCTAAAAATATTATTATTGACAACGATCGTTATGAAAGAGATAACTAAAATAAAAAATAAAAAACAATAACGATATACCTATTAAATGTTTACTATAATTTATAAATATAATCGGTTAATTATCTGTCGTTGCGCCGGGTACTTGAAATGTTCGCCAAATATGAATTATTATTGTAACACATTATAATAAAATCAAAAATTCTTGGTAATTTATAGAATAAATTTAATTTTTCGTTTCAAATATTATACGCAGAGTGTGTTAGAAAGGACTACTCGGATCGAAAATGACGTAGCTGGGTGTGCAGTGAGAATACAGCAGCTAGTGCGAGGACTGTTTTATGCACCTTGTACACGAGTGCCTATACGTCATTTTTGGATATTAATTTAATTTCAGTTTCAACTATATCCTAACATATACAATATGATCTATTTGTTATAATAATATATAACATAAAATAACGCAATTTTTAGAAATCAGTTTACGAAATATCAAGAAGGGCGTAAATATCTCCTTAAAACTTTACCAGAGAATCGCCTTATATGATGTATGTTATTAAGTACGAGTATATACAATACAATAGGTATAACTAAAATATTGCATTTTCAAATTATTCTAATGACCGATTTCCAACCTTAAGTAGTGGGCCATTTTTTATTGAATATTCACTGCGTGTCTAGGAGTCATTTCAATTTTAGCTGTGATGGGTTCGGGGGGGGGGGTGGATGAATTACTTTGAATACGGATGTTGAAAAATTAATTTACTTAGATCAAGAACTCATTATTGTTACTTTGGCTTGTGCACGGTTTTCTTTTTTTTATATATATATATATATATATATAAAGTATTATATTGAATCATTCCTATTTTTATCCATCGCATATTCGTATTTATACTGCAATTACTAATATGTGACAAATGAAATATATTTTTTTTTTTTATATTATAGAAAATAGGTAAATAGATTGTATGATTTGCAATATTTCCAATTTCTCAGTTATATTATGTAGGTACATGGTTTAAAGTCATACATTAAAGCCATGATTGTGTACAAGAAAATGACAGAAAATTTAAACGTTTAAAACATTTTTCATAACAGTTTATGTTTCATCTATGGTTTGATAAATATAACGGAAAACGTTTTTCAGTTATCCAAAGTTGTGGTACAGTCATCGAGTTATTTAAACTAGGTATATAGTTTATACACCTCCACGAGCACAGTAAATTTGGCGTATCCACCACTGTTATCTATATCGTGCACCGAATAAATGATTCCCGCGATTAGGTAATATAATTTATTAGCCTTTTTATGTTCAATTATATTAAAACTGATAATGTTTTTAACAGACAAAACTTGAAGTCATAAATTCCTGAATAAATCATTACCTATTTGTTAGTATTTTACATATTTCAGTATTATACCCATAAATCAATATATTTATAATATAGTACCCAGTGAGTGGAATATTATTGGAATATACGGTGACTGGGTGCCCGATTGCATACAGAAAATAACATGAGAAATGCAAGAAACAAGAAAAATGCCATGTTAAGTAGTAATGCTACAAAAGTTCATTTGAAAATGTCACCGTTACAGAAAAATATAAATTAAAATGGAGTGCAAAAGTAGTTTTTAAAAAAGTATATTCAAAATATGCGTATTCTGTACAGTTCTACTTTATAATGACAGTAGCGAAAACTGTAGCGAATTGTGGTAGTATACTACAATCAAAGGCTTCCAACCTCTAAGCTTTTATGGTTGTATTGGTGGAAAACCGTATACATCCAAATGTTCGGTGGTACATCAGACTTTTTCTGAACAATTTTCTTTTTCTTTGTTGTCAAAGCTTATTTTTAATTATATATTTGTTTAATTTTTCGTAGACTATTTTCAAAGCTCTCGAAAATAAGTAGTGACTATAGCTACTGTATAATATGGTATATACATTGCTTGGTATTAATTAAAGCACATTTTCATGAATCAAACATAAAACTTTACCGTCTAAAAAGTTTTTAGTACCTAGTCATAAAAGTCTAAGATAAGTACAACGTGACGAAAAGGAGTTCAATATAAAAAACAAACTCGGCTTTTCCTACTTGAAAAATTGTACATCTCTGTATATATAAAAGAAGAAATCCTGACTGACTGATTCATAATCAATGTACAGCCTAAACTATGATAGTTAGCCAATTGCAATTTTAAGGGTATGTTTGTATCATAGTTTAGGAGTTCAATAAGAAAAATTTTGATTTTAAGGGGTTGAAATGGGCAAATAACAAAATTTTACGTGTAAATTGTAAACCTTGAAAAATTAAATTGTATATATTTATTTATATAGGTATACAGATATATATATATATAAATATATATATTTTTTTACCGAGCCACAACAATAAAAAAACATTTTTTCACTATGATAATGAATGATGATTAAGAATACAATAAAAAGGATTTTTTGTATTCTATTGCTGACATTATATTTTGGGACAATTTGAAAAAATTAATTTTTATTGCATTAACTCATATATACCTTCTACACTAAAGCATCGCGGGTGAAACCGCAACGGAAAACCGGGCTATGTAACACCTGTTGTGTAACATCCAAACTCGCAATTTTCTTCACGGGCAGTGCATTGCGGGTAC
This sequence comes from Pemphigus obesinymphae, assembly GCA_025469235.1. Classification (NCBI taxonomy): domain Eukaryota; kingdom Metazoa; phylum Arthropoda; class Insecta; order Hemiptera; family Aphididae; genus Pemphigus; species Pemphigus obesinymphae. The sequence continues at coordinate 34,437 of JAIPRL010000511.1, forward strand.
AGCTATGATATATAAAATAATAAACTAAGGTATCAACGCACAGCCTAAACCGCCAGGTCTAGAGACTTGACATTCTACACATAGGTTCCTTATACGACATAAGCCAGCATTAAGAAAAGATTTGTCAATAAAAGAATGTTGAATTTCAAAAAATTTAAAGGTTTGATAAAATATGTTAGATAATGTTTCTTATTGAAATTAAAATTTTTTAAACGTTATTTTAGGCGATTTCCACTTAAAAATACATTACTTCCATAGTGAGGTACGCTCAAAAGGAGTAGAACAATCACAATTTTTTTCCTGTGCAATTCAACTAGTATATAATATATATATATAGAATCTATTTGGTAAAACCAATTATAACTAATAATGTAATTTAATATAATTATAAACAATTGTTTAAACCGATCATATTATTCAATATATTATGCAAATCCCCTGCTGTAATATGTCTAGTAAACCTTTTGGATTATCTTGTATGCTATGTAATTTATTATAAGACATTTGAATCATTAGTTACAAAATTTAATAAAGATGATTTTTAATTTACCTACATAATTTTACAGACAATACGTTAAAACATTAATCAATTTGTGAAATAAAATATTTTATAATTTGTCCTCTGTATGAGCTTTTGCCTATACTGCTAATTGATATGATATTAATTAAGTTAATATTATCTTTTGTATAAATTAGTTAGTATACTTATTATGTAAAGACAAAGTATCGAACCATTAGATATATTAAATTACACTACCAAAGTCATACGAGTAAATAATTAAAGTAATATACTATTAATTAACTAATTCAATTCAAATATTATTCGGTTCCTACACAGTTCTAAATAAATTATTAAATCCATATACTTGTTAAAATCCAATGCTTGAAATGGAAAAAATACAATATTGAAAACTGAGTGTCCATTGATTTCGTTCAATTTTCCGGAACGTATCAGGAACTTTTTGAGAAGTACGAGTTTTTATATTGTTCCTTCTGTCGTTCTTATTTTCTTGAATATAATATTTAAAATTTAGAAATAGTTTTTACAATTTTTCTTAAATTTTTTTTTTTCTTAATTTAGCTATTTTGAACTAAACAATTAAACCAGTATTCAATAATATTTACGATGTTTGAAATAATTATTCACATTCAAATCTAGACCACTTTTCAATGAGAAATAAAATCCAAAGTATAATTTATATTAGTGGAAAAGTTATTTATATTAAATGACAGTATATTCCAGGTAAATGTGACACAAATTAATGTTTGTATCAGCATATTTATGTACTTCCAAAATGTCTATTTTTTTATGGTTGATATCCTCCTCCCCCAGAATCATCCCTCGGCATTACTTCAGCCGAGAGCCATTACTCATATACTTATAATGACAATACGAAAGAGACCGCTATAATTTATTGACTAAATAATGTATACACAATACGTGATATGTTCTATTCTCTTAATGTCGCCATTTCAGCATACAATAAAATTCAGCTTAACTATAGTATCATGGAATTCTTATCATGTTCACTACCCATTTCTTATAACCTTCTCCTCTACTTATCGTTGTCTTTCCTCCATATTTTTGATAGCCATAATGCATTGGATCATTTGTTGCTGATGAATTCATTTTAATGAATTGTGGCTTGCTTGAGTAGGCTCATTCTCATTCCTTCATCCTCTGGAAGTAGATCCTAATTCATTCGAAACCAATCATTTTTTAAAACTTTCATATTTGATTTCGGAAAAAATATATTAAATCGTATTTTAAGAGGACGCCACACGCCCGATATTTAAGGGGTTTTGTATATGCAATTTTTCTAAAATTTTAATAAAAATAAAAATCAAATAAATTAAAAATATTAAAATTTATTTTAAAAGTAATTTTAAAATATATCTATGTTAGTACACTTTTAATTGTCGTGTAATCGTGATATTTTTTAAAAAAAAAAACATGTTTACGCATTTTTATTTTTATCAACTTGAGATTGATTAAGTACCGTAGAAAGATGAAATAAAAATAAAATATAAAGAGCATAATTTTCTAGCGCCGGATGGAGCCAATTTTTGATATATGCAATTTTATCATGTTTTATAAGCTGTTAAATAGGTTTGATAACATGACTCTGAATATCTATTTTTTTAAAAGATCTTCAAGTATTTTTAGAGTAATCGAAGATTATATAGGAGTGAATTTCACTGGCAACCGATGTTTATACGTGGGGATTTCCAAAATCTCTTGGGAATTCCACGTACCTGGAGTCAATCGGTAGGTCTCGATAACACGATTCCGAATATCCAATTTTTAAAAAAAAAAATTCTGATAAAATAGTATTTCCGATGAAAATGAAGGTTTTTTCAGGAGCAATAATATAATGTATATACCTAATGCTTTATTTTTAAAATATCTAATACTATTATTAAATTGTTATCGATATATGACCACAGTATTATTAATTAAAATGTATAGTACTTATTGATTTTTCATTTTTCTCACCTATGCTATGTCAGGTTTAGGTAATGACATTTTGTAATTATCACTGTTAAATAATGGTTGTAAATACCCTAGTTTAAAAAAAATTACCCATCAGGTATATTATGTGAGTCTCTAGAAAGTATTTACCACGATAAAAAACAAATATTTTTTTAAAATTTTAAACAAACATAGGTACAAATATGGTATAGGTTATATTACGTTAATAATATACTATCATATTATACGAAGATGAAAGGACAATAAACCAAATCCCATCATCAGTATCTGGACGATTTTTAATTATTTGATGAATACAATTTTTATATTAGCTAGAAAACAATAAGAGCTAGAGTATAATATTTCCCAAATATTGTCATAATATTTATGTGTTTTTTAAATGAACATACTATTATTATTTAGAGGTATCACATATTATTACTCAGTTTTACCCTAAAAGTATAAATATTTTTAAATTTATAATTTCCACTTTTAGGTGTCTAAACATAAGTTTAGATGCATTATATCTACTTTGCGTTTGTCCGTCCATAGTTACGACTGCTGATTTGGTTACTAAGAAAATTATATTATTCGTTTTGTTTTATATTTTTAAAGTGCATTCAAAAACCGGGATTTTAGCAACCTCGCTTTGCTAACTTGTTTAATATTTCATAGCTAATTCGTATTTATCGATCCATCTACTCTTCTATAGATAATTTTCCTAGATAATTAATCAAACTAACTTAAAGATTCTAAGCATAGCGAGGAAGCTATTAATTTTACAATGAAGTTTAATTTTATTTTCTATAATCAACTTTTCGATCAGAAAGAGTTTTGAAATTTGTATGTTCAAGATAGTAAATTCTTATTTGATACTTTTGAGAGATATTTTTTTTATTTTCCCAGTAGTTTTCTTAAGCGTAATTAAAAATTACTGTTTATACGGCAAATGCAGTATTCAGTATTTTATAAATACAAAGGAAATTACAAAATTACGAATTTTTTATGGTAACTGATTTATTTATTTTTTTAAAGCTCAAAGGTAATTTTATTTTAAATTACACCAAACTCAAATCGTTTTATTGATTGCAATGATTTATTATTGATTTCAAAAGTAATACAATTACCAAGTGTATTGTATCTAATAAGCGAAGTGCCTACACTCCTTTCTGACCGGATATTTTATTTTTATTACTACAATGTGGATTATACAAATATTATATTGACTTGTAAGAGAAATCGTGGATTCAATTTTATTTTAATGTCAATTTTCACTCATTATTATATGTCAAAACAATCAAATAGCATCTGTTATTAGGGAAAATACAATTATAATTTTACTTTACAATATTATTATTTGTTAACACTTTTCTATATTAAATGTTCTATGTATTAGCTACATAAACGTGCCTTTCACTCTATCCTACTATATAATATTTATTATATATTATAAAAAATTTTATGATATTTAACAACATATATATAATATACAAATATAAATATAAAAATATTTTATTCAATGTAATTTCTATTTTCTATTATCTAACTACATACCTACGTAATTTTAAGTTGAGATTTTTTCTTTCATTTTTTTTTTTTTTTTTTTTTAAGTTGATAGATCTCGAATGTAACTTTTCTTACATTTTCAAAATATATCTACATACTTTCTATATAACATAATTCCCGGCATTACCTAAAATAATCTAATTAAATTTAACTTTAATTTAATGAGACATTTGATTAAAATATGTTCTTGGAATATAATATTCTAATTTCACTCGTCGGATATATTATTTTGCAACAACGTTCAATTAAAACATTAGTCGAAAATCATGAATTTGACATGTAACGATAATTTTCGAATTTATTATATATATACCCATATACGAGTATATATAATGCTTAATTTCTACGGTACCTACTCAGAATATTCACGGGTAATTACTCAGAATTCGTCGACTGTGGTAAAAAAAAAAACCCCGAATTAAAACGAATATTTATGAAAACAAACCGAAAAATAATAATAATAAAAGGGGAGATGAGGTATCTACTTCAGAAGTAGGTAAAAAATATACCTAACAACGCCAACGAAATTCTACAAGTTTTGTGCCCAGTGTTCCATTTGCTTAATTACTTGAATATAATTTTATTAATGATTTTTTTTTTTCAGACAATAATATAGGTCTGTTCCACATTATACGCGCACTTTTCTTCATTTTGGTAGAGTTTTAAAATTTTGTTTTGTTTTTACAACTATTTATATCTATATATAAAATGTCCAAAGTTTGTTTGTACGTTTATACAGAGTAGATCTACCCATCAACACTAAAATGATCACAGAAATTTTTCATGTTCTAAAGCAAATTTTGGTAATATTTAGAAAAAATGTATCCGCGTGGAAGAATATAATTAGTAAAAACTAAACCTGGCTGTAAAAAAATATAATTTTCTTGTTTATTTTAAATTTGTTATAGTTACACATTATAGAACTATCAATACAAATAGATATAATTTTATTAATTTAATCTATTATTTGTATGTCCTGAGTGCATGATTATGCAATGCAATACATCCACCTAAAGTACGCTGTTCAAGAAGCGAAGTGCATTTTTTTTTTTTAGTTATAAATTTATATACGACAATTTTAACAAAAAATATGGTTGTGATAATATAGTGATAATAATACATAATTTCTTTCTGGTAGAAAATTTGTTATAGTTGATAATTTATATAGGTTGTTTTTCAATTTTCTCAGTAGCTTTCTTAAAAGTATAGGAAAATACTGAAAATTATCAAAAATTGTTACATGTGAGAAAATAATCAAGTAAGATACGTTAAATTAATCCAAAATATTACAATATTAACGTGAAGAAATTTTTTCAAAAACCTTTTCACTACTTTCTATAAATGTGTTATTTGTATTCTTATGTACTTATGTATAAAATGTTTCTAATAGAAGCAATTTGGAAGATTTTGTATATAAAAAGCTTTCTGATGGAAAAATATGTATTCTAGTTGGTATTTTATATAGACGTTATTTTTCGATTTCTCGGGTAGTTTCCTTAAAGAAAAGGGAAAATTACAATTACTAAAAACAATGGAAAATTGTTAAAGAATCAAAAATGTCCAAGCATGCATTCTTTATGTCCATATACAATAAAGGCTTTTATGGTGCCCAACCCAACATATACCTGTCGATACAAAATGATAAACACAAATGCGCTAGGCATCACGATAAATGTCGGTTGAAAAAAATTATTTTGCAATTCGCCAAAACTTAACCAAATGAACATAGCACATCTACGTTTTAGATTAAGATTTAAATCTAAAATAAAAAGAAATAATAATAACATATAAGTACTAATGAAGCGACGGGATAACTTTTGTATAGTTGCATGAATAATATTACACTTAAAATGTAGTAAATGAGAATGCATAATTTTGGGGATGGGATAAGTTTTTTTTTTATTCTCGCCAAATAGAGAGACCCTTAATAATAACTGCCCTCCTAAAAATACTACCTATACATATACTGGAAATACCGTGTCCGTCGCACAAATGTATTTCACTGGGCAACTTTCAACTACAAATAAATATGTAATACCTGGTGAATAAAATATAAAGATTATAAAATTTCTGGTTTTCTTTTTCATTTTTTTTTATTGGAAAATTCCACCTGTTAGTCGGACTACCGGATAAATTGTTTATTTCGAAAAATACAAGTCCGGTAAAACATTGAACCGTTATACGATATTATAGGCAGGCAGAAAATTATGAAAGATTCTCGTGACATTCCCTGAAGATACGTGTGTCGGCAACCATAGGTACTCGTACCCGACGATTGTATAGAGTTCTGGACGTCCGGAAAACCGTTTGCCGTTTGCGCTATACGACGTGCAAAAACGATAAAATCCCGAAATGCGATTAAACTAATGGCGCGTTCGGTCTACGGGAAACATTTTGCGAAGAGATTTTCGAGCGTAGGCGGGAAACCGAGTTAAGTATGTGCAAAACAAACAGTTCGGATTAATCCGATGATTGCGTGTGACATCCCGAAAACGCGAATGCGACGTTCTGTCCGAAACGGGAACGCGAATAGTATTTTTGCTGACCGAACGCTCGATTTTCGTTTTTTCGTTTTTTCGTTTTTTCCAATATAATTATCTACGTCAATATACGTACCACGGCGAACCGCAAACACGTGTATGCGAAATACACCCACGCACCGCCCCCGAAACTCACTGCAGTGAAACGTATACGATCCGAACGACTCGTACGCAAATGATATTTATCCGGTTAGGTATACCGTTGAAAGTACATGACGTAATATATATAACGTTTATTTTTTAAGTGTGGTGCGATACTGTTTGGACGGTGTACAGCGGTGATCGGCGCACGCAGAGATATCGAAAATAAATTTGCTCGTGTCGTCAAACGCGTGGAAAACACGTTGAAATATCAATGAAAATGCACAGAGTAATCGGTATATTTTCATTATATATATATATATATTAATTTACTTTTAACGATTTAAAATTGGATATCGTGTTTTTTTTTCCAAATAAAATACAATGTTTAAATCGTTATTTATGTGCGATTTCACTAAATATAATATACGTCTAACTTTGCAATGGCATATTTCTTTGTTCTTAATAATCTAAAAACACAGCCCCGTGGAAACTCGTTCACAAAATATACGTACAGAGATTACAAATCTGAAATTTTATTTTGCATATTTTTGCATATTTTACGTATTTCGTTAGTCATGCCGCATAATATTATCATTAATTTATTTTCTAACGCTTTTTTAAACCCTTTAAAACAATAAATTGTTCTTGACAATTAAATTATCAACAAATTTCTTTCAAACAAAATTGTTTTGAGGTATTTGCGTTTTTTCCCTATACAAATAGCAAAATTTTTCATTTCATCGGACAATTTTAATTGACACTGTAAATATATTTCAACTACGTCAAATTTTATAATATAATACCAATAAATAATATTGTAACATTTAAACCGAGTATACCTAATGAAATGTGGTATTTTAGATTGTTTATACTATGAACAGTGCAGTAAAATCGAAGTGTATTTTCAGTTATTGTAGACACACAATAGATCATACATTTGGTGGGTCAATTAGTAGTGGACAAATTTAAATTTATTATTTAACATGTTCATTTTAGGTCGTGAACAGTGAATGGACTTTTCTTTTTTTACCGTTTTCAAACGGTTTAAATTAAGTGGGTGGGTAAGTGGTACGAAAAAATTTCTACAAGACAAGTTTTATTCACCTTCTGATTATATGATTTATAAAATGTTTTATTTTAAAAATATTATTGAATTAAAATTGTATTTAGGTAGCTGGGTTTTGAGTTCTTTAAATCAGTCCTTATATTCTTTTCATTTACATATTCACAAAAAATGAATATAATGTGTTTTTTTAATTATTTATATTTATATTTACTGTGAGGATTATAAAATTTAAGTATATTTAAGGACTAATGCTGAGATCTATCTTTACAATAATGATAAGTTATCCAAATAATTATCATATATGAAAAAGTATTGATATATATATTTATGTTTACTAAATTAATACCAGATGAATTTGTCAAAAAATTTAAGTTTAAATATAAATTATTTTACAAAAAAAATTGATTTTTTTTTTCATTTTGTTTATCTAGGTAAAAGAGTATTTATCTTTTTTTGGGTGTGTATCTGGATAATAATATATAACAATAATTTAAGACCATTTTGTTTAGATAAGATTATATTTATCTGTGCTGTAAACTGATAAGGGTATTGTTTAATATTTTAAAAACCCTGTACAATTCATAATGAAACTACATCAAGATAATATAAAATAATATTTTGTTAATCATTGAGTTCTGTTTTCGATTTTGCATTTCCAAAACACTCGTAGGTAAAAAAAAAGAACTTAAAACTAATTTTCCACAACGCTTAAGTGCTCTTCGATACGAAACATTTATCCTAACGCAAATGTTTCGTTAACACGGGAAATAATCTAAAACCAGCTTGTTATATATACTATACTTGTGTTATACATGTTAATGTTCTATCAATGTAATGTATTTGCTTATAACGTGAGATGCGTCTTAAATCGATTATAATGGACTTGACGAGGTTTCGGAGATAATGTGTAAACTCTATTTTACGTTTGATATACGCATATTATAACACAATCTGTGTTTAATAATAGTTTTAGAACTCATGTTGAACTTGCACATAAGCTGACGTATAAACAAGGAATACTGCAATACTTGGAGAAAATGAAACACTACGTCTATATAAACCTGTGGAAATATTTATATTTGTTTTCGTAAAAATTTGTCCAAAATATTCAATTATTTTTGATATATTTTGATTTTTAGAAATATTTAAAGTAGTTAATTCATCGTAGTATCTCTACGATCTATATATTGTAGATTATAAAACCATTTGTAATAAAGTACTGAATTATATAGACAAGAAATAATACATTGTAAAATGATAGATAGTTTTCAGGAGCATGGTAAATTACAATTTTTTGATTTTTTCTGGGTATAGTAGGTATCACATCATATTTGTAGTAATCTAAACTTCAGTGAAAACGAATGAACACTCTCTTCTACTTTTCCATTCATAATAGTGTAATATATTATTTATCGTCTCATCTTATATTATGTTTGGGCTAAATCTACCACTTCCGACTATACACGATAGTGTTATAATACTGTTACAATCATAACGTTGTACGACGTATACATAATAATATATAGCATACAATTGATAATTATTCGTTACTTTCAATATTCATCTACAAGGTTGGACGCCTTGAACGGGAGTTTAAAACCAAAAATATAGGTATTGCCCTGATATTAAAATAATATATATATATAGTTGTAATCGTTTTAAAAACGATATAAGTATGTTTGGGAGTTGGTAGCGCTTTATATATACAAAATCAATGACGCGGGCGTTTAAAATAATAACAACGGTATTCGAACTAATACAACGAATCCATATTCGACGTATGAACCCACCAAAAATTAAAACACTTTAAAATGGTGAAATAATAGTGACTTTTGTAATTCAAAAACATTTTCAACAGGCGAAAAATGTTACATATCTGATTTATCTATTATCCATACGATATAAACAATGCCAAGTGTTCGTTAACAACATATAAATATATACGAAATATCCGAAACGGCTATAGGTCATTAGAGTCTGTATAAATATTACATGTTTAAAAGGACATTTTTACAGTTTCTACGTTTAAATATAAACGTAGAAACTGGTCGAATTTCACAACGCACTATGTAATGAAATATGATGTTATCGGAATATAGTTTAGGTATTTATCTACTACCGTCATATAATAAAACAGTATACATAAAGTGTGTTTATTCTATTGTCTTTGGTTATAATCCATAATGTATCTGGTACATACTGATAAATATATTCAACTATAATAACTAAAATACATCGTTAACGATAGGTACACGTTACAATGTATGTAACATTATAACATTGTATACCTACAGGCTACAATTATTATTAATGTAATTCATTTGTTTATAAATAATAATCCGATGAGTTTAAATATAGAATACGTATAGTAACGTCTTTGAAAAAAAAAAATTTACATATAATAAAATTACAATATTAGATAAACTAATAAAGTAAATAGGTATATATGATATATTATAATTATTTGAAAACAACATAATATAAGCCACACTTCATGTGTTAAAAGATTATTGTGTTCCAGATTTTATCAGATGTTGATGCTATATATTCGTTATCCTTGTATACCGCAATACTGTTAGAATATCAATTCATGTTTACGAGCCCATCAACCATCACAATAAAACGATTCTTCTAGCATAAATAGAACCACGATTATACAAGTACATAATATTATGTGGTTATAATCGATATCAGTGTCGCCAAATATAATTGTTTTCGGTTTTTTTTTTTTTTTTTTTTTTTAGTAAATATTTAAACTATGTATTATATATTGGTTAACTTTCCTAGTGTCATTTTTCGACGACTACTTAAAATGTGCGTATCGTATATTACAATTTACAAACGTCATATTTTTGGACTGGTCACAGACACGGTTTTAAAAGGGGCGCTGAACAATCAAAACCTATATGGGTAATACAAAAGCTATTTTTTCTCATCAACTTTTTGCCTGGTACGATATACTGTTATATGTATGTGTACGATATTAACGTTTGATCTAAGGTAAACTTTTTCTCGACTCTAAATTACATAAAGTCATGCATCGGTGCAGGTCATATTATGTTGACCCATTCGTTAAAAACGTTTTCCAATAATTACTTTAAAAAATCTGTATAATCTTTTAACCAAATTAATGCAAGCTATTATGAAAAAAGAAAAGTGATTTTGACTTAAAAGGCGATAAAATGTATGATTAAAAAATAAAATACTTTGATGTGTGATTAGAACTTTGTGTCAAAAAAGCTGCTTAATAAGTAAAAAATAAAACGAATTTTGCTATAAATTCACAGCCGTAATTAATCTATTAAAAAATAATTAATATTATTCAAGGTATATTTGTTGTTGTAAATTATTGGGTTAGTTGTCATTTGACTGATAGAATAATATAATATTACGTTTAATCATAAACAACGATATTTAAAAAAAAAATAAAAAATTCAGAGTTGATTAAAACTTTCAAACATCACCACTAGTTTACCACTGTTCAGTATTGCCATGTTATATATGTTTAATCAAGCAAATAGGCTTATAAAAAAAGCATCACATGGGTTTCAAGGCTATCGAAACATAATATATAGTATAAGTCAAATCGATTTCCAAAGAGTATCGTATACCCGGTATTAGGTGAATTGTGAGAGTTATATGAGAAGTTTGTCGCGTATGAGTACATAATACTTATGTTTATTGAAAATATTATCGTGTTTAAACCAATTTCCAACATGACTGTTTCTTGTTTTTAAATGGACATATTTAGAAAAGTTTATAAGATTTAGATAATCAATAAATTATAGCATTATGTTTTAGACTTTTAAAAAAATCCGTTCTTTAGACTAGACTTTATAACGAACGAATTGATTTCAATGATTGTCCAGGCAGATTATCACATGGCTAAACGTACATCACGTGTATCGTAAAACAATTTTTATGCGCCATAATCAACAACAAATTCAAAAAAATTGCGGTTTCACAGAATGTTAAATTATCGCGGACTACGCGTACCTACGCCCGTGAAACCGATAAACATGGGAAGTATAACTTACCGACACTGTACAACCCTCTCGAATGAGTTTAAACTGAATTCCACTGCATAATAATTACGGGTTAGGTGAAACGCCGCACTGAGCCGGGTGTATGGTGATGGCTATAGGTAGGGAAATTATATACAACAAAATAGAGTGGAAAGGTTTATTATAATCAAATTTCTACACTTGACACCCGACTAACACTGAAAATCAGTACGTAATATATTATATTAATATTATATTACGTATTAAACGGGATATAATTGTACGGAAAAAATTACCCATTTATATAGTTATTATTACTATTATTGTAACGCGAATTTCATTTTTTTTTTTTTTTTTTTTGCACGTTTTCAAATCGGGATGGACTGTTAAACGATATATTCGTTAGTCATACCCACCGTTTTCCAACAACGACTGCACACAATATACTTGCCTTTTACCCTATATTCGTCTCCGTCCAACACTATGCTATAATATATTGTCGGTCGCGCATAAAAAAAAAAAAAAAAACAAAAACAAAAAAAAAGTACTCGCTAGTACACGAACACGCAATATCTCGGTCTCATTTGCGTGCAACACGCCATAAAAATGAACAATAAACAGTAGTGGAAGAAAAAAAAAAATAATAATAAAAAACAAAGTCAGTAATCGTTTGTTAGGTTTTCCTTGTGGTGACTTCCATGTATACCTCTATAGCGGCGTAGTGAAACCTTCCCGTGGACGTGTACGCATATTAGGACGAAAGAAAATTACTCGGGATTTCCCCGGAGTATTGTTTTATTTTTGTTTTTTTTTTTTGGGGGGGGGGGGAGGGAATTTAACTTTCGAAACCGTTTTCATTTTATTTTTTATAAATATTGTATAAATTGTGTTTACCTTTTCGCACTACCTCGTGTACAATATGTACTACATATACCAACGTGGACCTACGATATGTCGTACGAGCGTATACTCACCGCGGTGCACTCACAAATCAGCCACAGTGGAACGGACGGTTCGTTTTTACAATATTCCGCCGCACAAGAAAGGGGGAGGAAATTAGGTCGGGTAGCTTCCCGGGAGACCCTTCCATCGCGACAATCGCTGTTTCCACGTAAGCACATGCACTATCTACATATTATTATACCTAATATATGCATTTACGGAAATTGAATTAAAATATATATCTAGAAAGTATGCGAAACGTATTCATAATATATTATATGAGAAGTGTCCTAGGCCGTATAATGTACGTATAAGTTGTGCGTAATGTGTTATTAAATATTTTAGACTCAATCGTATTATTATTTCGGGTGGTTCGTGTGCAAAATGTTCCAAAGGTCCGCCACAAGCGTTTAGCTTCGTATTGAAAACGTGACTTTTACATGTAATCGACCCTCGCAAATCTACACGAAATTCTCGTTTCCCCCCCCCCACCCCGTTTTTCTCCCTTTTATTTGGCTTTTTGTTCACGTTTTTAACAACCGTCGCAATAAGTTTGCTCCTCCGCGATTCCCATGTACAGCTAGTCACGTACTGGCATACTGCAATCGGATGTCAACCGCGTTTACCGAAATCACCGACATATATACGGGAAAACTTGAATAGAGAATATATATTTAGTAAGTTTTAGACCACAAAACTGCAATTCCGAAAAAGTCACACCGCTTAATGCAGCTCACATAGCTCGACGATAAAACTGACGTAGTATGACGTAGAATTAATAAAACATTAGAGAGGGGCGGGGTGATCTTTTAATTTGAAGTTATGCAAGTTGATGGTTCTCGTTTTTTCTAAATTATATCTGCCCTCCATCACGCGAATATCACGTCCATTTATATCCATTCTCCACGAGAGTATGGATTAGTGTTCACTAAAAATAAAAACTATCGAATTAAATATTGAAAATAAAACAACATATAATTTGTACAAAAAGTCTAAAAATGATAAATAGGTACGCCTTTTTTCAATCCGAAAATTAGTTAATAATAAATTTATTTACGAATAATGTTTTTACCGTGGTTCTCTATGGTTTTCCATATACTTTAAATCTTTGTAGGAGGTAACTCTCGCATCCTTCATTATTTGGCTGATGTACCTCGTTCTAGGTCTTTCTCTTGATCGTGTTTCTCCAATCAAAATTTAAATTTTAATTCTGTGTAATTCATCACTATGTTTCAGCGTGTGCTCTATCTATCATCCACAATCTCATTTTCTTTAGCGTACCTATTAATATTAGTTTTTCTTCTATTCCCTTAAGGACTCCATCATTTATTCATCTATTAGTCCAACTTATTATTTACATCATTCTCCAACACCATATTTCTAGAACCTCTTACACGTCTTTTTTTGTTTTATATTTATTGTCTGTTCATGGGTCACATTCATATAAATCCACACTCTAGATATATGTTTTAATTTACTAATTTTTGGTATTTAGGTAAATACGCCTTAACATTGATAAAACAAAAAAATCCAGAGAAGCACTTCGTACGTCGGGTAGAATATAAATAAAATAAACAAACCCGTCGTCCCTTTGATCCTCGGAGAGGATAGTTTATTGTTGTTACATTACATTTGAAAGAAATGGTAAATAATTACGTTCAATAAATACGATTTTGAGCTGAGCTTCAATGTAATTTATTATTTTGGAAAAAATCGAAAACTCACCGTACTCGTGTAGGTACAAACTATAGAATAAAATTACTTAGAAAAATGCTATTTTTTGAATGAATTTTAAATATAATACAATTACTAATATTGACCAGTATTTGAATAATTTTACTAAATTTTGTAACTACAATAAAAATATAGTATATTACATTTTTCTTTCGTTTAATCATACTCGAACCAACAATACTAGTTTATTATTTATTTATATTTTTTATTACAATATAATATATTACTATATATACACACTATATTGTATATATAGTTTATATTAAATTATAATGAACTACATTGTAGTAATAATATTGGTACTAATAATGTTATGTTATGGTCGACGAACCTCCTAGAATCAACCTGTCAAACCCACTGAACTAACACTATAACACCAACGATTATAATTCTCAAAATTTTGTTTACGTTGCATTAGTCTGCTATTACGCATATTATCATCCATCACGATCACGCATCACGTTTTAAGAAAAATTATTAAGAGTTATTTAAAATCTGTTCCCGTATCTCTACTACTTTTTATTGTTGTGTAATCACGATATTTATTATACATACATACTTACGCAAAAGTGCTAAAATGGGTTTTTAATGTAATTTTAAAATAAAAATACGTATTATTGAATCAATGAAGGACAATATTCGGGAGTGAACCTAATTTTAGATTTTAAACTAAATAATTAAAAAATAGTTATTACTTGATTTTTTTTTACGTTTTTAACCTTGAATAATTTATTATTAAAGCAATAAATGAACAATCTCAAATTACATTCACTCCAAAATTTTATCCTCTATCGATTTGATAATAAGTATATTAACTCTAAAATAACTTTATGAATCCGTTTTAACAGTTTTGCGTACACGTGTTTTTTAATCGCTAAAAATCGTATTTGTAGCGTTCTCCTGATAGAGAACAATAAAATCTCAAAGATTACGCCGTATGAGTATTGAGTATTTACACTACATAGGCACCGACTTTTAGATATTAGCATGGGCAAAATAAAACACTATACATGTATATCAGTCCTATCTTTAGTGGCTTAAGTTTTTAATGTTTTTATATTCATACATCACGTACATTTAAAGATTGTTAATTGAACAACAATTATTTATTAACTTATTTTTTACATAAATTTCTCAACGATACAAATAAATTGCAATACTATATTCAATAATAAAACGGCAAATCTCTTGCAGTCTTGCACATAAAAAAAAAAATGTTATACATACAATTTAATATATTATATTATGGAACATTTGTTGAAATATTTTATATACACTCTACTCACTATCTTATGCACAATCTACGGTTTGGCATTATTGTAACATATACATTTCGTAAAATAAAAATGAATATTGCAAGAATTTCGCAATCAAGACTGAGTCAACAAGACCAAGCTTTAGTCAACACACGATTAATAACGTGATAACTTAACTTTTTGTCTTAATTATTTCAACACTAATATACACGTAGAGTTATGAGTTAAAAACTTTTTGAATAAAGTTTCAGTATAACAGTTAAAAGTTGCAAACACTGAGACAATTAATAATAAGTGCCGATTATTTTATTATTGTTAATATTATTATTATTTTAATAATTTCAACATTAAAATAAAATAAAACATTTTTGATATATTTGAATTTTTTTTAAATATCTCATCACATTTGAGTTACGCTAAATTCACTGTAGCTGCAATATATTATTCCATTTGGCGTGTATAATTAATAATCGATAATTAAGTTAATTCACATTTTTTTTTTTTTTTTTTTTAACTTCATTACACCAATTGTTCATTATAAATTCGTAAAAACGAGTTTCATTACAAGCAAGACTATCGTGAACATAATAATATTTTAATTTTAAAATCAAACGTTGAAAACTTTTATTATTGATTAATAAAGTTACGGGATGGTTTAGAAACCCTGCTCATGTATTAAACAGAATATAATAACTTATTTTAAATATCGATTTGTATTTTTTTTTTAAAATTCACGAAAATTACGTTTTTTTGTTTTTACATATATGACGTAATATTTCATCACAAAACTTTTACTTGACATACCTCTATATTATATGCACACAAATAATAATAATTCATTATAAATCAACAGTGTATGTTCCAAACAAACTGACATTTGATGTGAGTTTACTAAGTTTCAGTTTAGATGCTCGGAAAATGGATCTCTACATAAAATATGTAAGGGACAAAACTTTCATGTGATCTTTGTACGAATATCAATCACCACCGATAGTATCATTTTAACTCAATAATTCAAATTAAATTTGATTCGTAAAACGAAATTATATTTAAATATTACAATATTATATTGATTTATAAGATATAGTCCTTATATTAAGAGGATGTCACAAACGACACACCTAGTATCTAAGGTGTTCTATGTTTTGTCAATTTTGAAAAAAATTATAATCCAACAGTTGAAAGACGTTATTTGTAAGTGATCCAGTATTAGTGCAATATTTATACTGTTGAATAATCATGAATATTTGTATTGAAAAATATATTTACTCAAAAAAGTATTTTAATGGTTTTGAAGTCACAATACTCATTATAAGATTTATAGCCCATGACAATAATTTACTATTTTATATTTATTCAGCTTATTATCGGAAATGTACAAAAATTAAAATTTTTTATAACTTTTTTATCAGCAACTGTTTTTAATAATTAATATTTTGAAACTAAAAATGAAGGTATCTCATTAATATTATCCTTAAATCAATTTACAATATTTTTTGCTATTTTTTCAACCCTTTCTACTTTAGCTATAAATTTATAATATAATTATTATAAAAATTATATCATAAATATCTTATGAAACATACTCAAGTAAGATAAAGTTATTAGGTATATTATATCTACTAATTATGATAACACGATTAAAATAATGATAAGTCAAAATAATAATAAGTAAAAATAATGATAAGTCAATATAACATTATATGATTAGAACGTACTATTATTATAAAACTGATTATATTAATTTGTGGTTATAAACTCGTGACTCAATGTATGATACAAGTAAAAGTGATCGTTGATCAAATTGTCAAACAAACGAGATTACATGAAAGAAAAACAATAATATTCTTGTGGATAAATTTAAATTTATGAAGAATACAACGAAGTGTGTATTTTGTTTGAAGAAATATTTGTATTAGTATCGCTGAAAAACCAACGTAATTTTCAATACTTATTAACAATAGCAATTACGTTAAAACGTTAATTGCCCAAAGTACAACTATCTTTGGATATCAAAATTTCATAATTTTACAACCATTGAATTATTGTGTACGGTAATTATATAATTTTTGCATTTATATTATTTTGGTAAAAATATTTAACGATATTTTATACCATTTTTGACATCATATAATATTAACTCCGGTATACAATAATTGTTATTATACTTCAGGACAACCTTATAAAAATAATAAACTTAAATTTACATGGTCGTCCGTGGAAGGGGGACATTGGCTCTCCCCGAATATTGCACCCCTGAGATTTCGCGTAAAGTTTCGTAAAGTGCGTATACGTAACATAATTTATTCAGTCTAAAAAAAAATAATACGTATTTTGATTGCGATTTTACTGCCAGCTACGTTACCTGTAGCTTTGAAAGGTCATTCACGTTATTTTTTTTTTTAGGTAGACACGTTCAAAAATACCATCATACAAATAGAAGGAATACGTAATTTTTATATTTTGTTTTAGCATTTTTTTAATTAATGAGAATAATATTTGTTTTAAAATATTATAATGTGTCAATCTAATTTTAACTTTTCAAAATAAAAAAAAAAATAAATGCTTATCTTATAGGTACTATTTTTTATCATATTTATAAAAAATTACCTCATTTAAATTGTGATTTACTTTGGTTTTTGGATTTATGTTATATTATTTACTACTTACTGTGACACTATAAGTTATAAAATGATGTAATTTTACATTATAATTTAATGGATTATTTGTTGGTTGCAAAACACTCGATTTGATTATATCACCATCGTTTCAATGTATCGTGACAATTCCGATGAGCAGTGCGGCGATAATATAACGTAAATATAAAAATCTTTGCAAGACTATAATCACTAAAGTATATTTTCAAACAGAAGAACATATATGTTTGAGTTGCTATTTAGTAAATATTTATCAGTGTCCATTCTCATTTAACTGATTTTGTGCAATGGATAACTTATACAGAGTCAAACAGACACCGATTTTACCAATTCTTCGACAAAATTGTCTAATAAATTACGTACGTGAATCGCATGTCATTAGTATACGCGCTCGGTCGATCAATAGCGAGTCACTATCGCTTTAAGTGTCATTACTTATTGCCTAGTAATTTTTTGTTTTAAAAAACATACAAATTGCATGATTAAAAACTGCTAGAAACACAAATAATGATGTAATTTAAATTGAAAAATATGACCAATATTGGCTTCATGATTGGGAAAAATTTATTCAAACAATAAATTTCTATCGAAATATGGGAAAACAATAATTGGAAGTGAAGACCATTGAAATTCAATTATAATTGATGGACTTCCGTTTTTCGGTATATAGTGCAATTACTTACACGGTGAAGTGGTAGACGAAACATTTCCATCCAGATGGCCTTTCTAAAAAATTGTACACCTTGCCCTGAAACGTTGCTCCGGCCCGACGGTGTTCTTTGCACATATAGCGGTTCTCCCATGATGACCCCGTCCTCTCGGCGACCAACGATCTCGGGTCTGTGACACCTTGAAACAAATAAAATCCCATGAAATATGTATACCGACATTTCGTCTTACAACAAAGGAACTAAAAAAATACAAAATGCTTTTTCTTTTTTGAGTTCCTTGATGTAAGAATATCTTGTCAAAATAAATTGAGGATTTCGATCGCGCCTATGGCGAAACATCTACTATAATATAGGCATCTATAATCCAGTGGTTGAATTAAGTGGTGCAGAGAATGGTA
The DNA here is from genome assembly GCA_025469235.1 of Pemphigus obesinymphae. Taxonomy (NCBI): domain Eukaryota; kingdom Metazoa; phylum Arthropoda; class Insecta; order Hemiptera; family Aphididae; genus Pemphigus; species Pemphigus obesinymphae. Next base: position 53,828 of record JAIPRL010000511.1, read on the forward strand.
TACTATACATTTATTGCACATACCATATCGTATCCCTTTATTATATTCATGAAAGGACACAGGGGATACTTTATTACCTGAATATAGTTCTCATTTTAGTTCGCAATTTTTTATTTGTATTCCAATTTTTTAGATGAAATCGAATTAACAAGGTCTAAACTATACTTAGAGTCTAAGTCAATGTGCGTATAGTATATGCCTACTGCAAATGGTGAAAAATCGCAATTATTTTTGAAGAATAAAATTTGATATTAAATTTAGGACACTTTATATTATATTCTGCTAATGAAGTCTAATAAGCGACTACTTTTGGTAAATAAACGGCATAACTTTGTAGGAAATATTATTTCAATAGCACCCTGGAGGATTTAACTTTTACCGTTGAAATAATCAATTTACAAAAGTGAACAGTAATATGCATTCTGGCTTATATTTATATCACATTAGCTGTACGAGAAATTAATGAATATTATTGAATCTATTCCATGATTAAACAGTGTGGAAGACAAAGTATTTTACCGGATAGGTAGTATTTTCATTCTTACTGAAACTCTTTTTTTTAAAATGAAAGTTGCAAAGTTTTTAACTTTTCTCAATTCAACCACTATTATAGTCTATATAGATATATTTATTTTTAACATAGGTATAACATCAACTACTGCAATAAGAGATAAATACTAATATCATCTGTAAAAGGCAAAGCTATGCGTGATCTAAAGATATATTTACAGAAATTAAATTATAAGCACAAAAATATCAAATGCTTAGGTATATTTTCAAATACTATAATAGTAAGCCTGAAATTATTTTCTAATTTTTAGTTAGTATACATAGATTATAGAATTTTCCACGAGAATTCACTCATGATTTTAATCTCTCCAAAATGAATAAATATTTTAGAATTCTATTTATTCTTTTTTGAGTAAAATAATTAGTTGTAGTTTCTTCAAACCATATTATTACTTATACCAAATATTAACATATGAATTTATAAAAATTATTTTCTGAAAAATATCAGTTAACTTATAAAGTTTTTTTAAACTCGTCAAGATGATGATAATTACCAAAATTTATTTTAATTTATCATTGAATATCATTGAACATTTTTCAGTAAATTTCAAAAAATTTCTTACAATATTTGTAATTAACGCATTGATTAAATTCGGATAGGTTTTATAATCGAAATATTCTCGGGCAATTAGTTTTTATTTTTCTATTTTAAATATTTATATAGTACCCATATATTAAATAAATATAAAATACATACATTTCGTAATATAAATAAATGTATAACTAAACTTTAGAAATAATAAAAAAATAAATATTTAGAAAAATTTTATTTACCTACGAGATATTTTTACAATGAGTTCGTTCTCGTGGGATATCCTGTTTGTATAATATACGTAGTTCATCTAGAACACTGACATCCATTTCGTTTTTTAAATTTCAGAAGTTGGAAAACTACCGGTGTTGTTATATTTATACGTCATGTTATCAATAGGTATTCGATTTTTAAAAAACATAAATATGTCAACAGCAAACGGGAAATGCATTACCTATATATGTTAACCATATACCCGTTTAAATTAATATGACCACTGTAACAAAAGTACATTATTTTACGGTTGATTATTTTTTTTTTTTTCAGTTTACTACAGGTAACACTGTGTTACATTACCTAAGTTAGTACACCTGACGTGCATCTATGCCAGTGTTCGAGATGTTCAGTGCCGGTTTTACTATACATACCTAATGGTGAGCTTAGCGTGGTAACATACATGCGTTACGGCGAAGATCAATTCAAAGATATTTATACGCAATTTTTATATAATATATAAATATAATCGTATGGGTAAAAATGTTTGCACGTATTGTTAGCTATTCAGTAAAAGCGATACGGATACACAAGTTTTTGTTTCACTAAAGTTTATGACTAAAGTTATGTACAATTTATATAAATTATATACATTTTATACGAATAATTAAAAAAATAAATAAATAAAAATATATTTTCAAAAACTATAACAAAAAAGTATAGGTACGTATAATATATGATAACTCTGAGTGGAAAACCCATATATTATAGCCCAGTGGACACACACTTTTACGAAACACATATTGGGATTGCACTTCAAAACATAAGGCTTGTACACCGTTTAATTGTATGTTTGAAATACTTATTGGAATAAATATGTGAAAAGTTACTCGAAAACGGTATTTGAATACTTAACCAACTATGTACTTATACAAAATGTTCAAATAAAATAAAAGTATCCCGTCGAAAACAAAGTATGTTAACACAATTAATCAGTTTATTATCATGGTTTATCAACGTTAAGGACATATTAATCGTAATATTTATTTCCGTAAGAACTATTTATTTCCTTGACTCTTTCTGAAAATGCATTGGCTTCAAAGTTGGTTTAAGCATATTTTAATGACTAAGAACTCTCTAATAATATAATAAAACACCTATAGTAATAACAATTATTAAGTAAATAACAGTTACCTATATCCATTATATTTTCGGAGAAAAATCCAAATTCAGAAGTTATTTTAAACGTTAACAAAGAATATATTATATTCAATATACTTATTCGAGGACCTGAACAAATACCTATACTTAAACCCAAAAGAAAAACTATTTAAATAAATATGATTATAGCGTTTTATTTAAATATTATTTGCAAAATGCCAATAACGCTAGAATGATTATTATCATTTTAGTATTTTTTTACTCGTATTTTTTTAATGTTGACGTTTTTACCGTATAAAAGAACACACAATATATTATATATATATATATATATATATATATATTTATATATATTCGAAATATTACTGTTACTTTACGAATAACTATCATATTTTAATTGCATCAGTGCTCGTTGCAGGATACGGTGTATACATTATACGAATAAAAATATTATCAAACAAACATTGAACATATCACGTGATAAAGCTATATTAAGGAAATAACTGTTTTTCCACACAATATCTAAACATCCATTTGAACAAAAACGAAAAGTAATATAAAGATAATATCTACCGTTTATGTTCGTATATATATATATATATATATATAGCACACTTTATACCATTATTTGTATAGATACCTAAATTATAATATGGGACGTATATATTATACGAGGTAGAAAGTGTACTCCACAGGATAATAAATCATTATAAATTCGTTATCAGATATAATATGCATAGATTTGTGGGAAACTATGTGCGTATGGTAATATAATATATTGTATAGGTCTTATGTAAATCAATGTAATCTAAATCAAAATATGTTCTGTATATGTAGATTATCGTTATCATACGTGTTTGACTAGATAAAGCGTAATAAATTTATTTTTTTTTCATAATATATTTAATTAAATAAAATTACGTATAAAGGGATGAAATGACATCGGTATAACAAAACTCAGTACATATATTAAAAGCCACAAATCAATATCACCACAAAGGACAAAAATACGTTGTTAAATTTAACAGTACATTGAATTACTTAAGGTACTCGACGTACGTATTAATGACAATTCATTGAGCATCTACCAAATATATGGTTTTAGGCAAGGATGGAAACCGAATACATTTTTGTGGTTTATGTTCTGGTTTAATAATAATCGGTTTTAAAACCATACGAAAATGAATCGATTTTAGTTCTGATTTTAAAAACCGGTTTCGAAGTAATAACCGCTCTTAGGTTTTTAGATGAAATTCCTTTATTAATATTTAAAAAATAAAAGACTCTTAATAACAAAAAACTTAGAGTTGGTTTTTGGTGTTTAATATTTTTCGTCACTATATCAAAAAGTGCCAATATTGGTAGTCGATCCGACTAATGAAGCAGAAAATATAGAAATCAAATTTAATAAATTTGTGTGAACATCATTAGAATATCATATAGTTAATAGGTATAAATACATAGGTAAATATTATTTGATTATTTATAATACTCACACTCTACGGGCAGCATAATTGCGTAAACAACACGCGGTTGTCCAATGAAATTATCAAAATAAAATGATTTTTGCACAATAACAATACAAAATATTAATATGATTAAAAAATATACATTATCGAATTAGTTCATTAGAAAAATAGAGTCCCAAAAATTACCTATATATAATCTCAAATGTTTTGTATTTTTAAAAATTCAAGTAAATTATTAAATTATTAACTGTTGAAAAAAGTGGTTATCGGTTAAATTAACTATTAAAAAATAATTGGTTCGGTAACAAGTGCTTAGGTTCTTAATTCTTGATATTGGTTATGGTTTTGAAAAATGTAAAAATCACGATTTTAACCAGTTTTTGTCCCTGATTTTAGGTGTAAAAATTATATGTTATAATTATTAATTTTGTATAAATCTTGATATGTGATAATTAACAATAATTTGTTGATATCTGGCCTTATTCATATATTACTATGACCCCTTATACAGTATTAACCAGTACCTACACACTCGTGATTTACAAATGTTTTGTTCATAAATTTATATATATATTTTAAATTATATAATCTTAAGGTGGTTTTTTCATAAGAGTTGGAGACACATGTTTAAAATATATCTACTACCATTGAGATACATCCATATTATGATTTATAGAGTATTTTTAGGATGTCTCTGCTACTACTCATTGAAAGTATCCAAGGTAAAAAGTTTCACATGTTGTGTTTTACGTTTTGATCATGCACTCCACTCCACTCCATAATTCTAAATCACTCAATTTGAGTGATCTCTTTCACCGTAAAGTTACTTCGATTATCTCCCTTGTCGTATCTTATCTCTTTGTAGATTAATGTCTGGTTCTTTGGATACATACTACTTAAGGTTAACTTAGGATTATCTAATCTTTACATGTATATGATCAGCCTTTATTTTGTTCCTATTCATCTAAATAAATATAACGTATAGTCATAACACCATTTTATAATCGTATCTTATCTAATCTTTCAATATAATTCATTTTTAAATAATCCGTTTATGTAATGATATACTGCCTAACAATTATTATTCGTAAACATTTTACCACACTGAATTTAATATAATATACAAATTATCTACCAATGTATTAATTATTAATTATCTAGTCATTAATTTGTATACACATTGTGTAAGGTCCATTTAATCATTTAGTTCAAAGATGAAATATCTATATAAAAAAAAATTGACGTAAATTTATATAATATTGATTTATTAGAAAATTTAAAACATAAAGAGGTTGCCAAAACGTTTCACCAGCTCCCCGCCCTACAATTAAAAATTTTAATGTTTAAATTTTTCTTTTACTAATATTTAGTGCTCAATTAGTGTGAATTCGTAAAATCAAATTGGATTCTGTCGAAGGAATAATAAAAATTTTGAAAGTTGATATTTAGCTGATATTTAAGTTGAAAACAAATTACACGTTCGTTCCGATTACTAATAGACGCCATAGATGAAATATAATAAATAGTTGTAAAATCCATTAGACGTAAAGACGTAGATCATACATTTACCAACAGCTATTAGCTATATATAGTTAATTCATTCGAGTTGGAATATTACTGGCATATGATTAGGTTAATCCAAATGCAGTTGTTCGATGGTATATATCTCATTAACACAACTCAACTCAAGAGGTGAAGTAAATACAAATATATATATTTAGGTGAGCTAAATTATGGTAAAATGAATTTACTAGTTAAGATAAAAAAAATTTAAATAACGGGGTTTAAACCCAGTAACTAGATCTTTTTGAAACTGGTTAAAAAAAAAAATATTTTTTATTTTAAAATATAAGGAACGAATATTAGTTACTGGCGAACAAAAATGATATATATATTTTTTTTAATATACCAGTAACGATTTTATGTCATTACTTAGCTAAATCAATTTTGACCGCTTATTCTTCTTTCGAAATGTAAACAGTAAAACAATAGATAAACAATGGACAATTTAATATTTGTCATTATAAATCATCGTTTACACTTATAATTATATAAAATTATAATTTAGAATAATTTAATATTTAGCTATATAATAGGTATAGTAAAATATTAATTACGGTTATGGTGTTATTGATTAATGCCTTTTAATATTTGGTTCTGATTATTGAGAATAAAAATATAAATATTCTAATATATGTATTTTAAAATAAACTACTTTATGTGTTCTTAAGAAACAGTTATATTTAAAACAATTCGCGTGATGTGGTAAATTTCGTGGTCGATATTTTTCATAATTCGCGAAAATATGTAGGTACCAACGACATATAATGTTTATTTCATAAGCTTGTTAAAAATCCACATGAACGCAAAGATAAGCATATATAATATATAAAAATTTTACATTATATAATAATATAACTTATCTACGTGTTGAAATTATGATTATCCTTTTCGTAAAAATGAGTATCGACATTTTGGAACGTAAAATGATTTTATAAAAAAAAAAACAAATAAATAAATAATATTAAACTATGTTAAATTAACAATTTTTTTGCGAATTGGTTACTAAAATTAGTCATCATGTCATGAAATGGACGTATTATTTATATTGCATAAAATAAAACATCTAGTATAATCTGTATCCGTTTTCCTCAAAAATTCAGTTTCCATTTTCCTCCACTTCCATTTTTCACTAAAACAATGTCTATTTTATTCTCCTCCACTGAATTATGCTTTTCGATTATCCATTGTCCTCCAAAATTTTTGGAAACATTAATAGGAATTTAAAATTAATTTATTAGGTGTTTATTTATATTATATTATATAACATTAATTATTATTAATTTAACGAAAAAGACAAAAAATAAATAAAAACATACCAATTGATTTTTTTATATTATTCATATTTTTTTTCCAAATGATTCGTCATAAATCTAATATACATATTTGAAAATTCAATATTAATAAACAATAAATATACTAAATTTGTAAAATTAAATTAAAACAAATTTTACTTATTTTTTTTTTTAATTGTCATTTTTATATATTTTGTTTTTGTAACAGTATCGATGTAAAAAAAATTATTAGTTTAGTATACTCGTATTACTTTTTATTTAATTTTTATATAAAATAAATAAATAACATTTTTAGATGGAAAAGGATTTTTTTAATTTTTTTTTTTTTTTTTTTTTTTTTTGAGCAATAATATGGTCTCACCCTCAGTATCTACATTAAAATAATACCGTTTTTATTTATCATTACATCTGGTATAAATTAAACCGTAAAAAAATATTTATCAAATATTTAATATTTTACAACTTTTAAATATTAAAAAAAAAAATATATATATATATAAGTAAGTATATAAATTGATTATTATTTGTTTGAACGTGCACAACGAACTATGACGACGGCTGTCGTATTAAGTATTTCTTTTTTTTTAAAGGCGCTTGGCCTGGTTTGACACTTTGTTTTACAAAGAGCTTCACGTTGTGTTAAATCATTCTGTTTTTCGATGTATAAAAAGTAGGAAAACATTTTAAAATTAATCAAATGCATACCTACATATTAAATTCTAAGATATTTGTTTAAAATCGAATATACACATATTGATATTTTATTTTAATACTTTTAATTGACAAATTATGTTATTCATTGATCGTTGTATTAATATTTTAAAATAATTAAAATAGTTTTATAATATTTATTAAATAATAATTCAAAACATAAAAATAAATCTTAATTACAATGTGTTAAATATTACACATTTTCGATATTTGTTCATTTGATTCACACACACACACACACACATATGTATATATTATAGTTATAATTTAAATATCTACGATACTAAAATAAAAATGAAAATAGGAAGGAAAATATATTGATGATTTATCATTCCAAGGAATAGAACTAACCCCTATACAGAATCTACTAATCCCCCATTATTTAATATACTTTACAATAAATCTGATACTAATGATATAGTATATAGATAACTCAAATGACCGAATGTTATAAAGCCGTATATTATAAACTTTAAAGATAATCACAATAGTTATAAGCATTATATAGTAGAATAGGATTTTAATTCATTAATTTCAAAACCAATAAATAATATATAAAAAAACCATAAAAATATGTAGGTAGATATATTTCGTTATTTGTAGTTACCTATATAAATTAAAATGTTTTACACTATAACATGTATTTTAATGCAGAAACTTATCACTCTCGGAATAATCATGGTGAATAAGTCAAGTACGCAATATATCCTTTCTCATATTTTTATATATAAAATAAATATAATCTAGCAATATACTCTAGCCCTACACGGAAAACATGGATTCAAAGTTTTATGATAAAGCAGAATTTTTAAGAATTTCTTTGACTCAATAATCAAGTAGGTACAATTGCAACATTTACAAACAGTAGGTAGCAATTATGTAAAATCATAATTGTGTTATCTATTAATAAGTGTTTTTTTTTTTTACATTTTTAAATTACACCACATATAAGTTATTATGGCCAGGAATCGAAACATAATAATAATTTACATATTTATTAGGGAAGTACGTATTTAACATCGGATTCGGTAGAATTACCTTTCATGATGCATGCATAATATTTAAGTATTATAAATAATGGTACATTATATCTCAAATCCAAAATTATTTGTTGCATAGTTTAGATATTTTGAATGATCTTCTACATTCAAAAATTATTCTAAAAATTTGTTAATAAATCAAAAGAAAGAAAGTTGTCATTGTTTTGAAATATAATATTGTGGTAGGTAATTATTTTTTTTTTTTATAAAAGACACTCAATGAAAACTAACTGGATACCAGTGGCGTACGCAGGATTTTTCAATGGGTTGGGGGGCTTGAAAATAAAGAAGTAATTAGTAGACACAAAATTAGGCATGAAAGAATAATGTAGGTGTTTTTTCAGTGTTATAATAAAATACTGTTAAAAATATATATTATAATGTGTGTATATATATAGTGGCGTATTTATGGAAAGAGGGTCCAGAGGAATTGAAAAAGAACCAAAAATTATTAATTTTGATAACCTAAATACTCAAAATTAATTTTTGTAGATAGAACTATTTTTTAAAAAATAATAACTGGAAATAGAGTTTGATGACCTACAAATTAATAAAATTAATGTAATACTTAACTATAAATTTTAAATTCTGAGTGGTGTTAATTATATTCTCGTTTTACTATGATATTAATTAGTCTTATATTTTTCTTTGAGAAATTTATCGACCAGAAAACTTGACGTCATGATCTAATTTTTAAACGTATACACATTTTTCGATATACAATTTTGTCAACATGATACTCTGAAGAGATAATTTGTTGATATTTTTAAAACGTATCGGAAAAATCCATCGAAAAATAATGAAAATAATGGCTATTTCCTAATAAATCTGAAAATGTTAGTTCTAAACACTTTAAAATGATCACAGAGTACGTGTTTTTAATTTTATATTTTTAAATACATTTATAACATTATTATGTTTTAAACGTATATTTCAGCCTCCACTTAATATATTTATGATTTAAAGTTATTTGATAAATGAGATTGGAGTTTTTTAGTAATCAAAATTAAATGAACTGTATTATTATTACTAGGCTGTGATTCTTAGGTACTTTTATCATTTATTATCAAACTAAGCAATAATCAGTTTTAAAATTTAAAGAAAAACTAAAAATTAAAACTTAAAAGTATTCCAAATCAATGCATTAGTACTATATTTTATAACTCTCATGAACTATCCTGTAGTTTTCTTTTATGTAGTATTTCTACCAAAGACTGTTGACCTTTTTGTCAGGTATACTTATATCTAAATATTAAACTTAAAATATTTTTAATTTTCAAATAAAGATCTTAAAATAGTCCAAAAATAAAACCACTGTACAGTTTTTTTATATTTACAATTACAAAATTAGAAAAAATGTATGAATATACAAATATGAATTTAAATTTAAAGTATTTTATCAATCGTTTTTATCGATATCGATGCTTAATGATAACATTTTTTCCGTGTAATGCAAAATATTCTAAAAATATCAAAATTAAGGGCATTTAAGGCTAAATCTTTTTAAAAGTTAAAAATTCAAATTAAATATTTTTAATAAGTATTATTTATTTGTACCAAAATAATGCACGGACCCTGCAACCTCCTCCCCATAACCTTACTAACAGTCCTTTGTCTGTAAACTAAGCGATTTTGCCCCTAAGATTGTAAGATATATATATTATGTAAGTATCATTATATTAATGATCGGTTTTCAATATATTTTATGTATAATGTATAAGGTTGATAATATAAAAAATAAAAATAAATAGAATTATACTGGCATTATGAGGGGTCAGCCCCTTAGTCTCCTCTGTGTACGCCTCTCTATTTTAGACCTAAATGTGTCAAGACTCAAAATTATCTATTACAATCATTTATCATCTGAACAATTATATCAATGTATATAATTTCACTTAACACTACTTTTTTTGTGACATGAAATTCTTGAACCCTACACATATAATAAACATTATAATATTGCATCAACAAAAAAAAAACACACAAATAAAGATTTTAATCCACATTATAAATTTCCATAATATTATTTATAATTAATAAATTTTTTCGGCATATTTAACCATTATTCGAGTTAATGTTTACAGAACACAGAAGGATATATGACTACGTTTCGAAAAAATCCCAGTTCTTCTGGTAGACAACATCATATAAACCTATATATTATACGTTATTGACGATGAGTAATATATGCTTCCATTCACAAAAAAATTTTAAAAAGGTCAATGATGTGAATTGAATTTGGAGCGAGACTGGTGTGTTTCATATATGCTTTCGGGACCACTATCTCTCTCACAGCGATAACGCCGGTCGTGGACGTAAAGATAGAATCCAGTTTTGTGGAATAAAATACAAAATTAATATATTATAAGCTTTCAAGACAAATATAATTATAACAAATTGTAAAGGTTAGGTTATATATTCAATATTTATATGGAATGAAATATTTTTTTTAAAGAACGTTTTAAAACAAACATTATTGTAAAGTTAAAATGATAACAGAAAAAAACATAAAAGCGAAATAAAAAATAGAAACAAAATACATACACAAACGTAAAAACAAAACCAAAAATTATTTTTGTTCAACAAATTGAAATCGACCTGATGAAACATTTTACTTCCATATATTGCAAAATCAATTTTTGTCTTAATGGAACGTATTTTTATTTTTATATCATATTATACTATCTACATAAATACTCGGAGGAATTTTAAAATTTCGTTATTTTTAGATTTTGAATGTTGCAAGAAATGTATTAGTTTTATGTGTTTTATTTTCCATGTTTTTAGTCAAAAATTCTATAAGAAGCATTGCTCCAATCATTACACGTAGCACTATTTTTCGGTAGATAATTGCAACTAGTTGGTACCTACTTTAAATAGGTCATTTTTAATTTTTCAATAAATACGTTAGAAAAAATAACCAAAATGTTAAGGAAAAACGGTAAAAGCAAGATTTTGTTATAATATTATATAAAAAATGTATTTAAATACAAAAACGCAGGAAAAAAAAATGTCTCGATTTTTTTCTCGATTTTGGGTTGTTTATGGCAGTTTTCAACTTTTGAATTTTTTGACATAAAATAGTTAATTTTAGTTATTACACATATTGTATAACGCCGACGCTTTGCTCAGAATCGTTTTGTCGAAAGAAATTATTTCTCAGTGTTTTGAAATTTAATATATCTCCCATCGGTATCCTGCTCAACGAACCATGTACTTCCACACCCACTGACGAGCTTTTAATTTTTTAATTTTTTTTTTTTTTTTTTCAATAAACCAAATTACCTACGCACGTTTTTAAAAGTGTTGTATTTTACTCATTTATATTCGTTTTTTCGGGACTGATATTATTTTATGTTCGCCCGGTACACGTACCCGATGACAAAAAAATTCCGTTCGTCTATTATTCATAATATCTACGAGTGTTCTGTCTATACATTACACTATACAACCATACTGTTACATTAAATACACTATGGACTGTACAGTGAAAATACAATGTCAATGTCTATCAACACATCCAAGTGATTTATAAAATTAATATTTTAAGCATAGGTACACTGTGTGTGCGTATGTGAGGCCTGTAGTGCGTGCGTGACCGTAATTTTATTTCGTAATATCTGATTGAAATAAGTCTATAGACCTGTATCCCATACATTACATATTTTATGCACAAACGAACGAAACGAGACATAGAAAAATGGCCGCCCATTTGAAGTGGCGACTCGTATTCCTAGGGTTTTACATCTGCAAGGGATAGATGCATCAAATACAGGGTTGTGTTCAAGGATTATATTTTATCATTACATTTTTCCCCCCGTATAATACGAGTACACCAATCAAATTTAATGATATTTAAACGTATAATATTGATTCGTGAGACAAACATATTATAGCAAATATCCAGTCTCGGAATCTCTGTGTTCGGTACACCTAACGGTCAAACAATTACATAATTATTACAAAATCATTTTTCAAGTATACAATTTAGTTTCGTTTTCAAATAACGGAGTCTAACTTTTGGGGAATAACCTTGATAAAAGCGCTCTTTAGCTCTACTCGAAACCTTTTTACGTATAGGTACTATAAAATTATAGTAGTATTATTAGAGGGGAGGGTAAAAAGTTTTTTTTGTTTGCACGGTAAAAAGTCACAAGTGCTCAATTGTATTTTATGTAAACTTCTTTACAAAAATTCTATGGATTTTTCCCACTATCCAAAATAGTGCGGCTGTTCACTTTTTATCGAGACTGAACAAGTTGACAAGTTATTTCTTTTCAAGTTAAAAATAAATAGCAACTAACACAAACAAAATTCTAAAAATTCTAAATAATAATTGTACTTTTGTGGGTAATTTAACTTTATAAAAACAACTCGTTAAGTCAAAATTGTTGTTAAAATAGCTATAATACGAAATTATTAAAATATAAAATACATTTTAAAAGTAACTTATAAATTTTAAAGTTTCTTTAAAAAATAAAAAAACTCATCACCACTCAGTCATATTTAAAACTATGACAATGTACATAGTAAGTGATTTTAAAAAGCGACAAATGTTCATTACTTCATGATATCATATGATAAATATAATGGTTTACAATTTACCTTTGGACTGAATAATTCGATCCTTTAAAAATGTATTGATACTTTCAACTCGTTTTATTTATTTTTATAAAATTTTATTAATTAATAAATAGTGATAATGGTCAGATAAAAATTGAACTTTTTTATTTTCTAAACTTTTGTAACTATATATTTGGCATTTTTTACTGCCTAATCTGTTGAATCAGTCCCCTAACTGATATATTTACTACATAATTAATACCAACAACATTAAAATTTATGTTGATAATTTATTTTTTATTTTATATCATTGAGATAAATCGTCAAAATTTATCCAAACACTATTATTTTAGATTAAAATGCTACTCATAGATATTTTCATATTCACGTTATTCTTAAAATTTTTAACATATTTGTTGAAAAATCAAAAAGATAACTGTTATTAATTATTGAAGAAGTTCAATATTTTTATTCGTTTAAATAAAATCTCAGTAGATGCTTATGTCACAGTGTAGGTAGTATAATTCCGTAATTTATCGATTCCGATATTTATAAATGACCGTGAGTAATGTATTTTTTCCTGCGAATAACGAGACACTCTAGATGTAAAATTAATACCATAATAGTACCATGATAATACATACCATATCAACTAAATTGTTAACATTTATTTCCGGAATCAGTCATCACGATACGAAAAGTTTTATTTACAGTATCTACATTTGTATCTGTTTACTTCTTACTGAGATCGAAAGATCTTTCAATTTAAACATTAAATTAATAAAATGTGAAAAAAAATTCCGATAAATAAAAATTTTACAAATTCCTCCAGAATTCCTATGAATAACTTATTTTCATGTATAAATTTGAAAACTCTATATCGTATTTATAAATCCAAATACTTTCCTAGATGACGATTCGAAAAATAACGATAAAGTTGTCTTGTATATTGATTGCCACATACTGCGCCATCTACTGCAAATTCTCGGCAACATCAACGTTATTTTTTCCCTGTAGATTGCACTTAAATACAAAACTTTTTTATTACATGCATTATTTTCAGAAAAAGAAATATAACTAATAACTAACACGATTTAAATAATAAAAACTAATGTCTGATAAATATTATAATATTATGAAAACGGAAATGGAAATATCGGCGTTAAACGTATTTTTAATAACAATAAATAATATTTTTTCCGATAATATTCAATAAAGAAATAACAGTATAGATAAAGATTAAATATATATTCAATATAAAAAAGTCAATGTTCATTTTACAACAGTATAATATACTATACCTATATATATATTACAATCGTCAAATAGTTCTCAATTTTCAAACATCATTACGATAAATTAATAAGATTTTTGTAGTTTATATTTTAAAATTGGAATGAGTTACAGATAATCAAATTGTTAAATTGTTTAATAAACTATTTCTCTCTACTGTAAAATTATTTATTTGTTGGTCACATTACATTAGTTGTCATTTTTAGTATCATTCGCCGATTCACAATAATTATACGAAAATACAATTAGGAAGCCTATTATATACCTGTTATTTACACTGCTTCAGATAATATCATATATTGGTAATAAATGTACAATAGTTATAACTCTTACAATTATTATAATAGTACTTAAAATCAAAAACTTCTAACTTGTGATAAAATATTAGGTTCCTAAACTTTTTATATGTAGAACTATTTTGTTCTTAATAACAAATTTCTTGAATTATTTTATTCATTTTAATTATAATTATTTTAAATTTAAAAAATTCTCTCCTGAACAATGTTTTAAAATAGTAAAGTATGAATTAGATACTGAAATATATTATTGCCTAACTAATATAATCATAAAACGAACATTTATTTGGATACGAAGTATAAACACTCCTCTATTTTTTCGAACGTAAATCTTATTGTTATTTTTAATGCAGATTACTTAATACGTATGCTGTAGATCGTAATCATGTTGAGTATCCAAAAATAAATGATTAGATATTATGTATAGTAAAATGTATATTCTTAACTATTTTATGTACTTACCTATTTTGCCGGAAAATTTTTGAATGAAAAAATTATAAAAACTTTTTTTGACAAAATAATGAATATACATAATATAGAATAAATAATTATGACAGATAATAATATATTAGACTAAGAGGACGACACACAGGACGCTATTTTTTAAGGGGTTTTGTATAGGCAAAATATTTCTATATTATAGTCCTCTTAATAGGACACTCTACATGGATTTTAACGGTATTAAACATGCTCACGCTTTTTAAGTATAACTTCTGCCTTGATTATCGTAGATTCAAAATATGAACCCTATAAAATAGATGAGAGTATTTATTATGAAAGACAAGAGTTTTTTTAATTTAAAATAAATTATTTTTAATTTGAAAATTTGGAAATTTGATTATTTTCAATTACAAATTTTTTATGTTCAAATATAATTATCGATCAAAAACTCTAAGCTCTATCCTAGTTTAAGTTCTCATATTTTATTTAGTATACTTGTCTCTTTAATGATAATGTTTGATCGAACTGTGATTAGGAAGCCATAAGTAGTTTTTGAACAAATGACAAACGATTATACAACAATTAAAAATGGTACAGATATGAGATTATTTTTAGATCATTTTTAAAATGTTTTTTTACGATATTTAATTGTTGAATTTTCATTATTAAAAGAACCTCTTGAAAATTGCCAACACAGAACTCCTTAAAATTAGATGATTTAGCGTCCTCTTAATATAACTTATATGTATATTAT
Organism: Pemphigus obesinymphae; assembly: GCA_025469235.1. Lineage (NCBI taxonomy): Eukaryota > Metazoa > Arthropoda > Insecta > Hemiptera > Aphididae > Pemphigus > Pemphigus obesinymphae. The sequence goes on from JAIPRL010000511.1 coordinate 69,726, forward strand.
ATAAAATTCTCAATTTGAATTAACTTGAAATCATATTATATGGTTATTAATACTATTAAGATTAATTGTAAATGTAAAGCATAAAATATTATTTTTTATATATATATTATATCGGTTTGTTTAAGTTTTATCATTTTAAAAAAAAGGGAATTTTATTTGTAATTATTTTTTAGAAGTATTTAGAAAATATTTCAAAAAATATTTTACACAAATACAAATATTAGTATTTTTGTAAAACTGATTTAATGTATATTAATGTAAAGCTGATTAATTTGAAAATGTATTTTAACTATTACGACTGTGAAAGAAAGTTTAAGTTAAATTATTAATCAAAGTTATATAGTTCAAAATGAATCTAAATCGTATATTAATCCAACTAAATTAATGTTAACTTTGAAAATTTTCACTAATTTTTTAACTTAAATTAAGTTATTTAAAAATAAATTGTTATAACAGTCAGATGTGGTATTAAGAAGGGGTTAAATAGGTATACAAATAATTTAGTATCTCACTAAAGAGTCCCAAAAGTTACATTTGGTTTATTTATTATTTACCATAAATTTTGGGATTTATTATTTACTAATGTTTATTTTCGCTGAAAACACACAGTTTTTTTCGACCATTTTAAATTATATTAAGAAAACGCTACACCGATGAATTTTAGTGGTAAAATATATGGTGAAAAACGTACTAATGCAAAACTGTAAAAACGGATTTTTTTAAATTTAGAAATTATTAGAAATCTAGTTATTAATGTTTAAAAAGTAATTTTTTTAAATTAGTAAATTTATAGAACGAAATAGGATTGACTCCGAAATATTATTCTCTATATTAATCTATAATAGGTATTTTAAATCGAAAATCTCTTTGTGAACCAATTTTAACAGTTTTACCTAAACAGGTTTTTTTAAACAAATATCGTAATACAACAATGAAAAATTGTACTAACCCGAACTATTTCTTAATTACATTTAATATTTTTTCAAATATCTTTAAATGAAATCATTATATTTTTATATTTCTTACAATTTCTTGAAAATTGCCTTTACAGAAACTCTTAAAAATGAGTGTGTAGTAACGCAGCGTCCTTTTAATTTATAACATATTTTAATTAATTCGTTAGTTATTATTAATTTCTTAATAAAACTCACTAAGCGACAATTAAATATAATAATCATTATTTTTAAATTTAACTCGCTCAGCTAGTCCAACTTTGTATTAATGTAATTCTACTTAAAACCAACAAAATATGCATAGTGCACACTAATAATAATTTTAATGAAAACAATCTAAAATCGGTTTTAATATGAAAAATGTAATTCAACACCGTGTATAAGTAGAAATATAAGTACATACTTAATATAAAAGGAATTTATAATTTCGTTTGAGCAAAATTAAAATGCAAAATTTTACGTCAATATCCAAGAAATTGTAAGTTATATATATATATATATATATATTAAAATGTTTTAACAAATAAGATTTTTTTATATATAAATATGAATAAACATAATTAAACATCAAACAATTAAGTATTTTGTATTTTAATGACTCTGTGATTTTTCGCAAACGATTACAAGTTAAACATTTTTTTTTTTTTTTAACATAATATACAGGTATAAATATATTTAATTTAATTAATACAATTAATAATATTTCTGTATAATACTAAAATAAAAATAAAAAGTATCGGGCCTTTGAGAAGGCATTTTATGACGATATTATTATTCGGAACAATAGTATCTACATGGCGTATTTTAGACGATTCCTCGAAAGCACCATCTGGTTGAATAATTTCGTGCATTAACATTTTATGCATTTCAAATAAAATGCAATAACGTTTAAAATAAATTCATTTTCTCGTTTCCATATTAAATAATTGAATTTAATATTTAGTAATACATATTACAAAACCAAAAAAAAAAAAACTGACTTAGAATATTACATGTTATGATACACAATATTAGTTTATGTACCTACTCAATATGAAACTTAGTGGAAATGAAAAAATTTAGTTTTGGTCAATACAAATTAATAAAAATATTTTTTTTTATAATTCAGAATATTTTGAAACTCTGTACAATATAATATAATATATTATGCTAATTCTGATGCAAATTCGTTAAACCTATAATACTGTAATATTTAACTCCATAACGAAATTAACTTATAAAACATTTTAAACAGAAAAATAAAATAAAATGTTATAAAACAATAATTCTAAAAGTTATGTTTTTTATATGAAAAATTAAGGTCTCAGAAATTTTTCAAACATAATGTTTTAAATAGGTACGTATTAACGTCTGCATGGTTTATAATTTTTATTTTCCCAAATGTTATTAAAACAATCATAGTCACTTTTGAAAACTATTTCAAATATTTATGTAAAACCAAATTTGATATGGCAATTTATGGTTTATTGTAATAAAATTGAAATAACTCAAACACGTTGTGGCTTGTGACATATTCTATGTATGTTTGCGACGGTTGCAGGGCAAAATAGTAAAACAACGTAAAAAACAACAATTGTGACAGTATTTTTGTTACATTAATTTGCATTAATGCGTTTATTCACTTATCCCTATTTTTCTAAAATAATAGAATGCAAAATAAATATTTAAATACCTACTCAACAAGAATAAAATTAATATTTTGAAAATGTGGATGTTCATTTTCCGGAACTAAACCGCCCCTGAAATATTTAATATATAATTATTTTGATTCTCTAATCTTATTAATAACCACTAATCATAGTGTAAAATTTCAAAACTACGGTAATAGAAAAAAAACATATATTATGTTTTAATATTCATTTTATCAACATTAACTACCTATTGAATATTGTTATCTACAAACCAGGTGCGACACTTTTTTTGAATGTGATCCCTTGTAAATGTGACTTTTTTGAGTGCAATAAAATGAAATTAATTAAACTACATTTAAGAGCAATATGAGATTTTGAGTACAATTTATGAATTTCGATTTATGCACTTTATCGGGATCCGTAATAGTCTTTGCCCAATGATTTTCGGGAGATAATATTGTTGATTAATTAATTTTCAAAATATTGAGCTTGTAACGAAAATGGCCTTTGCTATCTATAAGATTAGACCCCAAATGTGTCTCCGACGATTAGGTTGACGATGTAAATTGAAAAATATATGGGCCTTAGTATTCTGGGATTTTTATAAGAGTGAAGTGAATTTCGTACAACAACACACATAAAATAATAAAAATGCCATTAAAATTGTGAAAAATATCACGGAAGTCTGACGATTTGGAATACATTTACTATAAAACATAAAAACTTTAGTATAATATAGGTTAGGTTAGAGTTTTCAAGTAGATCGCCATCGTGTCTAGGTGAAAATGTACGAATGTACTGAATAAACATCGAACAAATCGAATACGGATATGTCACCGGGCATTATATCGACCGACCGACGCACAACGCACAAATTATCAAATAGTCGGATCGATAATTTATGGGTACTTAAATATTTAGTGATTCAAACAAAAGAAATAGAGTAAATTTTAAATAAAAAAAATTTATCGATATTTCGTCCAGATAACGGATAAAACACCAGTTATCATTGCAGCGTCGAGCGAATTTGATATTGAGCGACGACGCGATCCACGAATATCGCATAGAATAATATTATAGAGGAATATAGTTGTAAAATAGTTGTAACATACAAAGTGCCTCCGAGTACAGTATGATAACGGTTAAAAAGTTTAATATATATAATGGTATACACTGGTTAGTTATTATTTTATGATAAATACTAATATTATTGATAACCTTTAATGTGATAAACATTGTTATAATCAATCCACTGCACTTGTCCATACCGGCCGTATACGATATCACGATGTCATTATTAATATATTATTATCGGATATTTCTGTATTTTGTGATGCTAATACGACGATACATTGATTATATGAAAAAAATTAAATATAGCACAAAACTATGGTGAAACGTAAATTAAACGAAGATTGGCGGGATATTTTTAAATTTCTTCATGGCAGTGATATTTTCTCTAAATTAAAAAAGTTGACAAAACATATTATTTTCACACAATATATTTTGTCATTGGTATGGTGTACATGTGAGAACGGAAACTTTGCTCGTGACAACTTGGAATATGCAGGGCGAGATATACAACGGTCTGTCTACGTTATTCCATGGGATATCTTTGGGATACTACCCATTTTTTCCTTGATACGTATTTCAAAAGCTCGAAATTTTTTTTTGAAAAATACGGACGATAACGGTGCAGTAAGGTGTACCTTCACAATGCGGGACATGGAATGAACCTATAATTCTCTTCGTGGTTTCGGAAAAACGCGAAATCCGGACGAACGGAAAACGGCCCGGGGAATTAATAAAAATAAATATGTTAATTACATTAGCATATTATATGATATTGTACGTTTTAACTACATTGTTATCAATTGACAACTTTTATTCGGATAATTATTATTATGTAGTTATTTGTAGGTTATCGTTTCCAAGTTGGTGGTAGGTCATAATATAACGATTTCTCCGTCGTTACATCGTTCTATTTAGCTATTAGCTTGGCTGTTAAATCGAGTTTTAAAAAAATTAATTCTATAAAGAAAAGAGTTATTTTATACCTATGTATTTGTTTTTTTTTTTTTTTTAATACCCTAAATCACTAGTCCGCCTGTTTAATCGGTGAAAATCATATAAGTGTAAGTCACGTTTTCTTTGTTACTTTTTTTCGTTTATTATGAAACCTCATCAATTTTAATACATGTTACGACTAGGATTTTTATACTTTATATTATATATTAATCACTATATAATGTTTAAACGTCGGTTTCAATAATGGACATGATGGAATAAATACCGTAACTGTGGTGTATACACGACTCATATAGAAATCATTAGTAATCCGCTTAAGCGATATTCTTTTTCATTATTTACTTTTTTTTTTAAATTTTGCTAATTTAATTATGCCCAATTATATTGACAGGAAGCATGACACACGCAATACGCTTATATAGATGCCGAAAACAACAAAGCAGATTATGACTTATCGACCAAAGTAAAAACAATAGTTTGTCCTGCCTTCAAAATAGTCCTGAGACCTGAGTTGTCTCCGGCAAACAAGAAGGATTATATGATCAATACAGTCATTTACACCTACTTAGGGTTTCCCATGACCAAATTATAATGGATACTCGGTATACAAGATGATATGTGCTGAAACTTGTCAGCGCCATGGAAGATTTATGCATTGTATATTATACACAACTGTTAGGTTGTTAGTATAAAATAATGTACTGAAAAAATAAGATATTTTCAAGACGACCATTATGCCCGCAATTATCGTCTTCGTCTGTTTTAGATAATGTTGGTTATTGTTTGGTTTATGGTTTACATGACGACTTAGTATAAAAAATAATGAATATAGCATTAATCTGTGTTCTATCGGAATTATTTTTTTGATAAAATTAATTGAAAGTTTATTATAGGCGTATAACTAATGTGACAATTAAATGTTATATATTTTGATAGTAAAAATTTAAATTATAGATACTTTATTTGAAAGCCTAACATTACATCCTAAATATTGTGATTAAAAAACTATTTTAAATAATTAATTTTTAAAATAAAAAATCCTAGATCCACCACTATTCTGATCTGTTTACATCAGGGAATGGAGGGCGATTGAAAACTTGAAAAGAACTGACGGTCTTCCTCTGAGGTATAACTGAACTTAACATTGGACTTTTGAATGTGTCAGACAGTCATCAAATGTGGATATAGCGTCGTCTTACTTATTTGAGAAAATATAAATATATATAAATCTTATATCTATCTATCTATCTTATCTATATATAAATCTTTTAACTACAAAACAACTTGATTAATTTATTAATAACTTGATATATATGATACATCCATTAAGTATTATATATCCATATAGAAATCAAATTATAGACACACGGGAAACAAATTTCATTCGACTAGATGCCTAAATAAAGCTTAAGATTTATTAATTTTAACAATTTAAAACCATACTCATGTACAAATACGTGGCTTTTAATATGCATATGACCTACTCGTTATTTGTATTTGTTGTTTATTTTAATTAGTTTATAAGCAAATTTAAATATTATTAAAATTTGAATATTTGAATACTGGGATACTGGTTCCAGGATATTTAAACGTGTGACGTACCATAAAAGTATATAAGCACAAATACCAATAATTCTTAATAATATTTATAGATAAATTATCAAATATATTTTAATCTTATACTTCTGTATAAGTGGATGGATATTCAAATTCTAGAACGCCTGAATGTCCAGATAGGTGTATTTAATATTGTATTTTTATGACGCCCATTTTATATAAATAAAATAATGGACACTGCTCATACAATAATTACGGTATAATCTTTATATTAGCGTATGTTTAAAAAACATATTCAATTTTAATAACAAACGCTTTGAAAAAATTGAAAAAATTGAAAACACCTACGCATTTGAAATTCGAATAGTCGAAAAAGCTTACTAAAATAACTGTTAATGTTGTTTTTATATACTTAGCCAATAAATTATCAATGGAAATCGTACTGAATCATGTCGTGCATTTTTATTACAGTTTTCATATGCAATGTTTTTCATTAGGTACCACTCGTAAATTGGACCGGCTCCAAAGATACATCTATATGTACGTATATCGAATGAAAAACATTTGGTGCAGTTCTAAATGAAAGTCTGGATAGGTATGAAAAATAAATAAGGAGAACACCAATTCTATCTAACGAGAACGTTCGCAATACCGTATTATGAATAAGGAAGTGTACGCATTCGTGTGTTCATGAAAGTGAATAAGATATGAGATAATAAACAAAATTGTGATTACCGCTATGTAGGTACCGGTAGTGATTTGGGTGAGTAAATTTATATACATAGATTATATTTCTATTGTTTTGTTTTTATTTCATTTTTTTAAGTATAAAATGCATACGTATAAAATATAACAGAAAACTCGAAACAAAACGCAGAGAATGGTGCACAAAAAAGAACAAAAAAAAACGTATCTATAAAATTTGACTACAAAACCAAAACGTACAAAGAAAAGTACACTTATGGTATATATATAGGTACGCAAAAAAATAAATAATACAACAATAAATGGGTCGTTTATTTATTCTTTTCTTTTAAATGGACGAATATTAAGTCGGTATAACCGTTAAGCTAAAGCTAGAATTCACTAAAATATTAATATTAATAATATAATAACGAAACAATACGGAAACGAATGGTCTTTTAAAGTAGGTATATAATATAGCGCAGAGTATATTTTTCAGTTGGTCATAAATTAATTGACAAAACTACTATTCGGCTCATATATATATAGACTCGATTAATATAAATTGCGTATACAAAAATTAATGCCTATACATTAATATATAGCTGAGTGTACGCCTTGCTCTGATCATGATTTTTAAATGTGTTGTGTTTTCGTAATGAACAGCCTGCGTACATTCGTTTAAAGACGTGTTCGGGAATTCTGTACGGGAGACGATTACACATAGTTTTTATAGTTCCGGTGGAAGCGGGCGTAATATTAAGATATTAATTTCATAATGAAAATAAGGGTAGCTAATAGTTGTGAATTTTTTCTAGACCTATATTACGCAGCTGTGGGGAGCCATGGTCCCCCCGACCTCAAGACTTCAAGACTTATTTAAATACTTAAATTTTATAATACCTACTAAAATTTTTTTTAGTACGAAAAAATGTAGTGCTTATAAAATACAATAAATATACATTAAAAAACATATAAATATTAAGGAGAAAAACTATTTAGCTAAAATTATATTTAACTGTGGTTGTTACAGGTAAATATCGATTTTATTAAATACAATTTTGAATAGGCACCTAAAATGTTTAGAAATTAATTAAAATTTGGCACAATAATGATTTAACGATGAAAAATAAAAATAAATTATAAACCGAAAATTCAAAAACCATAAAAAAATAACAATTAATACAAGAGATGCAAAAAATAACCTTGCATTTTTGAATAGGAAATCATAAAAATGTTAATAAGTACAAAAAATCAAATTAGATTCATTATACGTTTGAATGATGGTATAATTACAATTTTTTTTATATATTATATATTTTGAGCAATGCTAAGAAACTAGTAGTTTTCAAATGTTTATATTAATTTCTATTTATCTGTAAAAAATTTTATGACAAAAACTTGATCCCATAGTTATATGTGTACCCATTATTCGGTAAAAAAAATTAATTAGGATAATACTTTGAAAACATTATTTTCTTTTTTTTAGGTATATATTTTCGATAAACCCATAAATATGAACTACCATTACGTAAAAATAGTAAAAATCCGATTCCATTTAAATCGACTTTATTATTTTTTCTTAATTCTTAAAGAAAAATGTAATTTATATTTTACCTATACTAACGAGTAATAAAAACTTTTAGTACTAAAATAGGTAATTTTGCGTTTTAAGACTTAAAAATGTACCTAATACAAGTTTACCAAATGTATGTAACTCTAAATATTTTCAAAAGTTCGAAACTCGGCATTTTTTTTACACCTAGTTAATTAAAGTTGTTTGACAACATTTATTATTCCAGTTTAAAATGTACTCGAACTTCGAGGGGAATACATATTATAACTTTATGTTGATTGAATTAATAAAAATATTTTATTTATATGTTAATTATAGCAAAAATGTAATAAGTGTAAACTTTAGATTCTATGCCTTTACAATATTATGTTCATTTTATTATTTTTTTCGAATCTCATGGCCTACAGTAATTTTGCACCTATGAGATTTCTAATATTTCCTGTCAAATTTTGTAAAACAAAAAAAAAACCCCCCACCAGAATATAACATAATATACTACAGTGTATGCTGAATGTCTAATTTATAATAATAGTTATGTTTGTCACTCTAAGCTACTAGAAATATAAATAATATTTATTTTATAATTATAATAAGATTACACTCAATCACATTAATATTATTTCTCATGATACGGTGTAATATTGGGTCTGTTGGATCCAATAATTCATTATCATATAGGTACCTAAGGCATATCTTGTGTTCTTCGTAAATCAAAATTAGTGTATATTATCAGCATTTTTCAAATGTTTAAAAGTTTTAAATTCTACTATGCAAATGCAAATTTACTGATACGAAATAAAATAAACTGTTATAAAATAGAAAGATTTTTTCTAGTACTTCTAGTAATCCTATTTTAATTTTATCAACAAATGTTTAGTTATTACTATATTTACTAGGTTATGTAGCAAAAATATTTAACACTTTACTGCTTAAAACATTATATGATATATAGTTGAAAAAATATTTTCATGTTTTTAAATTTATTTATTGAATTAACTTAAATTTCAAGCCTATTGAATTGATAAAATAAAAAAAAAACATTGTTTTAAATGTCCAAAAAGAAACGCTTATAAATGCATATATACATGTATATATTCAAATCGAATACAGGAAAGTACGTAAACCAATATTCCGCTTAATGATCTACAACAATCGAAAATTTACGAGGTGTTTCAACAGCCCTAAGCATACTAAATGTCTGAATATATAACTGACAGTATGACCGAAGTAGTTACACTGAAGCTCCACTCAGAATTTTTTTTTTTTAATACAATGAATTACTTTTAAGTTTTAAATGCAATGAATCCACCAAGAAAATCTTATGTGATGATCAAAGTGCTTCCATCCTTACTACTACCAGGTGAATGAACCTTTTCCATTCCATACTAAACCAGTTTATTTTACCTATATACTTATGCAAAAATTAAATAAAATCATATTAAGATTTTTGTTCAAGTTTGGATATAACATGTGAAAATTACTTAAAATTAAAAATAAAAACCACTAAGTATTATAAAATATAAAAAGAAAATCACAAACTTCCAAGTACTAGACTGTTTATCAATGTTTATTTTCATCTTATTTGAATAAACGACCTGAAAATTATTATGTACCTTTTTTTCAGAGATCAATAAATAAAATTATATTGAGCTAACACAATATAATTTACTTCGGAAGTATATAGTAACCATGTCAAATTTATTTGTTATTTTCCCGTTTAAAAATATAATTTTGCCAATTTAGTTACTGTTCCTTTTTTCGTTCCTCTACCTCATTATTTTCCTATTAATATTCCTAGTCACCGTCATTATCAGATAATTTTCTGTTATCGTGATCATCGACTTTGTTTATAATTTAAAGATTACTTTTCTATCTTTGCGTATCCTATTTCTTTTTCCTTTTCATTTTCATTTTTATTTTAATTTCACTATTTTTTTTTTTTTCAAATATAATTTAAAAGTATATTATATTTCGTCTCATGTCACTTTTCCTGTGTATACATATTTGAACAATTGTTCAAGGCAGTTATATCCCTGGATAAATGTAACGTTATATACAGTCTGTAATAGGCATATACGATTTATATAATTACTTCTTCATATCTACAAATACACCAAAATATTGATATATATATATATGGCCTACATTCAGTAGGTACATAAAGTCTGAATCACGAAAATCTAAAAAAGTTACCAAGAAACATATATTAAATAAATACTATACAATTCATTTCATAAGTTTGAAGATTCAATATAGAATAACTATTGAATATTCTATATTAATAATTAGAAAAGGTAGTTATACTATCTTAGAATAATGAAGGGACATTTTTTCAAAATTAAAATATCTTACGCATTGAACTTGTAATATTATTACAATATTTATAATATTATACGTTCAGTATAATAATAAATTTTAATATCAATATAGATTTTGATATACTCTATTCATTCAAGAATATAAAAATTATGAATTTAAAAAGTCTGGTCAGTAGATGATGGAAGTACATTTATCGTCGGGTGTTAATAGGGATAGATGCATTTCGCTTATCGAACGAGATAATTCTTTCTGTCCGGAAAATTGTTTGCAGAAAAATAATACCATTGTACAATCAATACCTTCTTCGCCACACTCAGAATCCAAAACGTATCATTTAACAAATAATAATTTATATCTACAATATTTAATCATGAGGGACGTTACCCCGTAATCGTTCGAAAATATGATGGTATAATAAATAATAATCACCCACGTGAAATCGAGAAAAATTATTTATGCGCTCTATATCTTTTGAGTTTGATAGAAATGCGTTGAAAATTTTACAATAAAATAATCGATTTTTATTTATTTATAATTTAATTGTTCAATTATCGTATTATATGTAATAACGTTAATATACACAATTAAATATTACGCTCGATGAAAATAATATACGATACGTGTGTTAGTCTTCGAGCCTGCATTATCGATTATAATATGATACGGAAACACGGCGGAATTTATATATATATTATTTGTTCTCCCCTCGGAGAAGAATTAAATTAACAAGAAAACCCACCGAGAAACGGAATCTATAAAAGCTGTAAAAAAAAAAAAAAAAAAAACAATAATAATAATAATAATAACAATAACGAAAAAACCCATAGTCGCAGATACGATATCGCGGTTAAACGCTCCTTCGCGGGTATGGGAAATAGCTTATTTGTTTTATTTACGAGCACCTTTTAAAAATAGAGCTCCGGTTTTACGATCACAATACTGCAGTATTGTATTTCCCGAGGATCGCCCGTTCATCCTCCACGCCATACCTCACAACGTCGGTCACCCATCCTGTTTAGAATATATTACCGCACAAGTGGATAGATAACGTATATTCTGTCTTACTCGTTGCTTTCGTAAAAATTCGTTGCTTTCGGATCACTCGGGACGTCCGTCCATTATATGTGGCTCACAAGATCTCACCAACACTAACAATATTATTGCGATTTCATCAATGCATCTGGGCATTAACGAGTTAATAAGTTAACAGTTACGTTAAAAGTTAAGTAATATTATTATTTTTAGCTTAACTTTTTATATTTTGACTTTGTTGGCTTAACTGGTTTTCGATTGTATTAACTTTTAGATATAACGCGTTACTTTTAATCAAAAACTCGGTTAAGTTGGTTTTTAAATTATTGATACATTTTGATTTCATATTGTGCCTATGGTCAAAATGGTTGAATAAAAATAAAATTGTTTTTGTCCTTTCTAATAATTATTATTTATTTCTCGAAAACATAAATAAAACAAGAATAACTATATATTACATAATAATCTCCCTGTATTATAAATTGAGGAATATATTAGATTTTCCTCACCGAAACAATATATAGGTAGATACTAATTTGCAATGAGCAATTTCAATTTGTTAGAATTTTGAAGAAAATAGTAGGCACGTACTAATCAGTATTTTTATGAACCTATTTGTTGTCAGTTTTAATAGCTATTTTAATAAACACATTGTAGTATTTTAAATAATATTATGTTAATGATTTTTAAATATTTTAAAATGCTTAAAGGTAAAAAATAACAGTATTTCCAAAAAAATAATAGATACCTACTTAATTACACCTGTATATCTCAAATGGTATATTGAATGGTACAAAAAAAAATTAACTTAACTTTAGTTAATAAGTCATTTTTTTAACTTAATTTTAAACTTGACTTAATCGTCAAGGAATAAAATAACTATTAACTTTAAACTTTTACTATTTTGTTCTGTTAACTTAACTTAATTGACTTAAAAATAATAATCATTAACTTGCCCAGCATTGGATTTTATAATGCGATTTGGTTCCTTTGTGGACAAAATACAGGTTAAATGAACAGCATGTACGCGTTGCAATGAGATATTATACAACGATATTGCGAAAATATATTCCGTATTATATTGTGAAGTACCTATATATATATTTTTTGATAACTCGATATGCATTAAAAATCTATCGTTTGCATTTTAATCAGAGTGCGAAATGCAATTACGGATTTTATTATAAACTCCCCCGCCCCCACATCGTAAACTACGATATTTCATATAGTCATCAAAATGGGATGAAAATCCTATATCCAGTGGCTATAACGTACAGTTCTGAACTGCCAACTAATAGAATTTTATTTCTATTTTCACGACCTACTACGAAGTTTAACGTTCGAAATAAACAATTCATACATTTTTCCATCATTATTTGCCATAAAATATATAATTTACAAAATTATATTAAATAATAAATAAATCTAATTGCCTTGACTATTTCTAAACATTCAAATGTTATTGGCTCCAAAATCTGACTGTATCTTAAATGAAAAACATTGAAAGATTACAAAGGACATAGATTTATACAAAAAGACAAATTTTTCAAATTCAACTTAACATACGAGTATGTATGTTCTATATCTAAATTATTTATTGTTCATAAAATTTAGAACAATATATTATAATTTATCAAAATCAATGTAAAATTTAACAAAAAAAAAAAAAAAAAAAACCAATCAATACTTCATGTTATATACTTATATATACTATAATATATACTAATAGTTCCAACCTAAAATAAATAACTCTTTTAATTGAAATTAGAATCATTGTCACACCCTAGGTAATACGAGTCTAAATATGGGGTGCATTAATTTTTCACCACGTTTTATGCACTCCATAATGAACATAACAAAAATATCATATAATATAACATTTTTTTCCTAATTGATATAACAATGTTTAATTAAACTCATATACATAATATAATTAAATACCTACATATTTACCTTGAAAAAGGAAAAGAAAATTAAAACTTACAAATATGTTCTTGAAATATAATTATTGACCTAATTGTATAAACTAAAAAATGAATTCAAACATACACATATAAAATTTAATTAAATGGATAAACTGTGCAATGTGCATAAACCCCAATTATCGTTTAAAATACTGGAAGATTTCAGGGATTTTCTTTAAACGTCCCTACAGGTGTTCAATTATCGAAAAAATTTTCAACATTCTGGATTACCTTCCATATATAAGTGTACCTACGTCTTATTCCTTAAAAAAGATTAAACAACTCTTTAATATGAATTTTATTTTTTTATAACATATTTATATATTATGATTATTTAACTAATTAAATAGTACACTTGCAGGAAATAGTTGAATACTCCAGCATGTAATAAATTATAAAATATAATAAATACTAATAGTATCAAATACTTTTAAAATGCAATATACTCGTATCTAAAAATTAATTTAAATAATTTGACATAAAAAAATTAGTTTATGCTATATAAATTAAACAATATATTTTCTGGACAATTCATATAAATAAAATATCTTAATTCGTAATATTATATTTACCTATCGTAGTATTTCTAGTATTATTTTCTTTCTAACGTAAATCAATAATAATTATTTTAACTACGATATTATTTCATTTTTAAACTTATTAATTTCATATTTATAGACAAACGATATACCTATTATCATAGTTTCTATGTAAATGCATTTTTTTTTTTTTTTTTTTTTTTTATATAATAATTCAATCTATTTAATAATTACAGAATATTCGATGTATAAAAGTTAATATTTTCAGAAATAATTATTATTATTATTATTATTATTTTTTTTTTTTTAATCTGATAAATAAATGAGTACACATTTTTATATATGGAATACTAGACAGAATCCTCTGCAAAAAAATCTTGTGTAAGTACCACGGTTTAAGATATTATAATGGTGGTCCGACAGGATATAAGAAAGTGGTATTCAAAGTTGGTCCCGTGATAAATGTATAAAACAATTCTTTAGCGTTTATTGACTATAGTGGCCTATTTATGAACTATGATTTTCATTATTGAAATACCATTTTACATTATTTTTCATAGATATAAAATGCTAAAAATTAATTGAACAGCTGTTTTTACGACCAATTTCAATGGCCATATGATAAAACTTTTAACATAGCTCGTCGGGCAGCCATTATATCTTAAAAAGTAGTGGGTACCCAGCTGTCCAAACATATCGTATAGAAATTATATTATCAATTTTGATGATAAGAAAATATTATCGTCAAACCCGTAATTTAAACTAAGGATCTAATACGAATTTTTTATTTCTTTTAATTACAAAAAATATTCAAGAATGCAACAATTAAATTTTAGTTTATTTAAAAAATTATTATTAATTATAAACTATAGGTATTTAATAATTTATAAACTGTCATGAGATATTTTTACAACCATTGAAAACTTCGTAGGACACTGTATAGATAAAGCAAAATACAAACTTACATACTAGTATAAAAATGTTGTTTCTCTCGGTCATAGAAATATTATGCGTGTTTAGAACTATTTATCTCTTTCTGCATGTAGTATATACATATATGGTTTCTACTCGAATGCATTTGTTCGTTGAACATCCAACGTATCTTTGTACATAAACTATAGTATAGTTTATATTATGATATTACTATTATACGTTTTCAATCAATACTGATATGACGAAATTTCGTCAATACTTTTATTTGCAAAATAAATATTTGAAATCATAAAATATAGTTATATTCTTCATTTGAGAATGAAAAGCATTTATTAATATGTAAAATTATTCAATTTTTTCAGGAAACGCATTTTACATTTCAAATATTTATACTCCTGATGATGTAAATTACACAATCTACAGTTTATATTAAAAAAAAGCTGTTAATTTTATTTTAGTCTGGTTTCAAAAACTTGTCAAATAAACATGACATTAATTTTAATGTTTAAAAGAAAAATCTTTATTTTAAACTTTTTTTTCAAGAATTTTTAATAATTTATATATGTTTATATATAACTGTATTTTACATTTTAATAACACTTTATACTTACCTTCAAAATCTCGTATATATATTTTGGAATAGCGTCGGTTTTCAATTAAATCGTAAATGCAGTTGATAAATTATATAAGCTCCGTGTGAATTTGTTTGCTCCGTATTAATATTTTTATAAAATAAACGTACAAAAAAAAGACCATAATTCAAACAAATAAATCCTTATAATGCGGCAAAATAAATACGCATAAAAGTAAAATATTTAACACGTTTTGATTTTTAAAAAAATATTCAAAGTTTATGTAACATTAATATTTTTATATCAGGATCCAACTCAATATAAATAATTTTATTCAAAAAATCCTACATAAAATAGATCTGATACAATTTTATTGTTAGCTGATTCAATTTGCATTTATCTAAATATTTTATATTCATTAAAAAAGTACTCAAATATTAAATATGATAATTTAATATACATTTCAAAAAATATGTAAAAATAATTATTAGTAGTTTAATTAGTGTTTTGTAAATATATTAAATACAATTATTAATTCCGGTCATATACAAACTATAGTTTATAGAGCTGTGGATTTTCAAAATATAAAACAAGATATTATCTAACATTTCACGGAAAGATATATGAATCAAAATAGATAATAGATAATAGAAAATAGATAATCAATAGATTAATTTAAAAAGTAAATAAGATTGATAAGCGAAAAAAAATAATGATCTTCTCAAATACTGAAAAAATCCATTAATGGTCAACCTTGGTAATATATTAGAACAATATTATTCATACAAAAATCATATTTACAAAATGGTAAAAATGTATTTTACAAGTACTGTAATTAAATTTAATATCTGAGTGCAAATACTTGTTTTTTATTGCAAATTTAAAGGAAAATGAAATAATTTCAAAATGAATAGCTCATTAATATATGGATATTTTTTAGTATGAACATAAAACACTGTGTAGGTATTTATTTATATTTTAATCTAAACAAAAATTATAATGAATTTATTCGTAAAAAGTAAATTAATTATTATTCAGAAAACTTAATTAATGTTTATATCCCTAAATCCTGTACACAATTTAAAAATGACCATTTTTACTTGAATAAGAGCGTTTCAAAAAATAATTGAGGTTGTTCTTACCACAATATGCGGTTGAAAACTCGGAAAATGAACAAATGACGACGACGAAATATCAGATAATTCGGACCCATTGTATTTGATGACAGTGACATGGATTTTTCCTTTAATTTTACACTTCAATTTTTAAGTCAAATTAACAAATTAAAATAAAATAATTTATAAAAAAAATTCCAGTTATAATATCAAACAATAAAAATTTACCGAAAAGTAAAATATTAAACAACTGTTCGTATTTTTATGTCCGAAAGTATAATTGATTAGTAGTATGAATGATATATGATGATAATTTGTAAAACAGGTATGTTTATTATAAATACAAACATAATGAATAATGAACAAAGCGTGTATGAATAGCACAAAATTCTTAAAAGCCTGCCAATTACGATTTTCTTTTATAGCCTAAAATCTAATATAATAACTAGAACTAAGACTTCGATAAATTCATGGTTTAACTACCTATTAAACTGTTATTTGAATTTGTCACTGTGTAATCCTTATTGCTTTCCTTTCGTTCCAATGTGCAAAACTTGATTTTAAAAAATGTAAAGTACATTTTCATAATTCTTTCAGTTTTATTCCAATTTTGTGCATTATCTACATTTGTATAATACAACTTTTATCAATTCTAAAAATTCTGCAATTAATATAATCACAAATTTACATTTTCATCATTCTTTTACATTATTTAGACACATAAATAATTTATCAACTGACGGATTTACTATCTCTCATATTGATTAATAATTCATCCCAATTATAACAAAATATAACATATTATAATATCATAGTTTAACTATATGAATAAAAATATCCGTAGAATTTTTAACGGATATTTTTATTCTAAAATAATTATTAGCAAAATGTATTGATATGTCAGTATTATATCTAATCAGTTATTACGTTTTTGGTTAGTATTTAGTATAATATTGCAATTCAGCCTGTATGTGTTTTCATTGCAACAACATCGATATCCAATGTCATAATTTTTATGTGATTGAAATAATTAATAAAATATAATTAAAATAATATCATATATTTTATAATGTATTGATTTATATAACAGAATATTTCACCAAACACCATAGACTATATAACGTTTTTCACGCATATATGCTACGAAATTGCCTATACAATGCGCCGTTTCATTGATATGTACAATTTTATACATCTTGACATTTATACATAAACCTAACGTTTATAAATTATTACGTATATTATACCATAGATGCGTCACATAGAGTGATAAGACGAACGTGGCCTATCAGAAATTTTGATACCTGATGATATATTCGTGTAAACTTGTGATATGTTAACGATGTGTCATATTATTTGGTTATATGTTATTAGTTTACGTTCCTTGCTGGCCAACCAAAATATGGTAATTATGACAACAAAATAATCGTTATCATTTTTATTCAATATCTCAGAAATATATGATCAAATATGAAAGTTAACAATATTTAATGACAAAGCCACAGGATCGATCCTCTTGAAAATAATAGATTATATTTAAGCGTCTTACGTCTGATTATATTGAAGTAAATATATGTAATATTATTTTATTGCCACAAACCTAATGATTACTCTATAGACGTTTTTCATAATTTTAACTTCAATTTCGTTTGTCCGTTTTATGTTTCTAAACATAAGTTTAAACATCTTATATCCTCGTTGTATCCATATGTCCGTCTGTCTATTCATCCGAACGTAGTTACTAGTACATAGTTACGATTTTATTCTTCTTCTTCTCCTTTGCCTTCTCTCCCAACTATTTGGGGTCGGCCACCCTGGTCCTACACTTCCAATTAACTCTATCTCCCGCATCTTCTTCACTCACTCCTACCTTCCTCATATCACTCGCCATCACATCCCCCCCCCCATCTCTTTTTCGGTCTTCCTTTAACCCTCTTACCAACAGCATGCATCTACCATACTAATCTTACTGTATCAGTCTCTTCCCTCCTTAATATATGTCCAATCCATATTAATCTATTCTCTCTCAATTTGTCTACTATCGAAGCTACCCCTATACTACCTCTGATATACTCATTCCTTATTTTATCCTCTCTAGTAAATCCACTCATCCAAATTAACATTCTCATCTCAGCGACACTCATTCTCAGTTCTATCTTTCTATCTACTGCCCAACATTCTATTCCATACATCATTGCAGGTCTCAAAACTGCCTTATAAAATTTACTCGAACATC
>JAIPRL010000511.1:88964-133406 GCA_025469235.1 Pemphigus obesinymphae
CATCTCTTTATCAATTCCTTTTCCTCTGTTAACACCCTCCTATTCTCATCTTTTGTACACCAAACATTTCTAAAGTCCCTGGATTGTTTTCCTCTTTCCTTAGCCAGCCTGTACACTTCTTTTTCCCCGTCTTTAGTTCCTAACCTCTCATACAACTCATCATATTTCTCTGATTTAGCTTTAATCACTGCACTTTTTGCTGCTTTAGATAAACTTTTATACTCTACCCAATCCTCTCTCTCTCTATTTTTCTGCCATTTCTTAAACTGTATTTTTTTCTTTGATATTATCTCCTGTACTTCTTCTGCCCACCACCATGTTTGCTTATCCTTTGGCATATTACCTCTACTCACGCCCACGACTTCCTTCGCAACTTTCTTAACACCCTCTGCTACCTTTTCCCACATTTCGTTTATATTCCCTTCCATGTTCCACACCCCTGTCCTAATTAGCTTTCTTATAAATACTTTTTCATTTTCACCCGTTAGTTTCCACCACCTAATCTTGGGTTCCTTAACTATATTTTTCTTTTTGTACAACCTCTTTTTCCTACACCAAATATCCATAACTATTAACCTATGTTGTGCTGTCACACTTTCCCCTTACAGTATCACCTTACAGTCCTTACACTGTTTCAAACCCCCTCTCTTTCACATAAATTAATCAATTTGTCATTTAAACATGTACAAATGTATTTAACATTTTAATTATGAAAACGTATTTTTATCATACATTTGGCTGAACGTTCCAGCAGGCACGCAGCCAGGATTTATTCTACGAAGGGCCAAATTTTTATTGGACCCTTTCAGCAAAAAAAAAAAAATTTGGTTGGTAGGGGATGGAAACAGTTCACTCGAAATACTTCGTAGGATACTGGTAGATGTTATGTTAAATTTAGAAGCAATCTTTTCAAATAAAAAAAATTTGTAAAATATTTATGGTAAAAATATGTAATATTGTTGATATTAAACAAAACACTCATTAGAATTAGTATAGTTAATATGATACACTCTGTAGATTAGGAACATATTATTCATCTATTAGAATGGGACAAAGGTTAAGTTGACACATTCCACTCTTGGGTGTGGTGATACACACATAATTGATTGTTATAACTTATATTATTGATAGTATATATAATGTATATATTTATGGATAATTAGCTGTACATTCGTTATAATAAAGATATAGTTATTGTATCAGTCGAGCTACGCGACCCGTTGCCGTTGTACGTTCTTTATAATATAAGTAACTAAACATTTTTATATTATATATTCTTATTTATAACTTATATGTGTTTTATTTGGGCAATTATTTTTATGAAATTTCAAGAAAAATAAAAATTCAACAATTTAAAAATATAAATTATATTATAAAAGTAATTTAAAAATAGTCATCTGTCAGTATCATTTTTATTCTTGTATCACGATATTTGTTAAAAAATCATGTTCACGCTCTAAAACCACAACTTTTCTCTATAAAACATGAAAGATGAGAATATTTAATGTGCTCGAGCGTAGAGTTTTTTCAATATATTTTTTTAAAAGCCTAAAATCCGTGATTGAAATTTCGTGATTACACAACAATAAAAATTATACGGGTATGGTACTATTTTTAGATTAATTTTAAAATATATCTAAATTGTTAGATTTTTATTTTTCCTAATATTTCTTAAAAATTGCCTATTCAAAACCCCTTAAAAATCGCAAGTGTTGTTGAAAACCTTGTACCAGATACATCTTTCTCATAAGAATATTTTTATTATAATTATAAATTAGTAGGTAGTTTAAATTTACATTCTAAATAAATGAATACGTTGTTGCATTTTTTTTTATATTTATTCATTGATTTAGAGCGGTGAGAATTTTTTTTTATATTATATCAAATGAGCGTATCACGTCCTCAACGACATATTTAGTTAGATATTTATTCTACCAACCACCATTTATTATATAGGTATTACATAATAGTTTATGACTAGGGCAGAGGACTTGTAGCATTTCAACATTTGCATACCTATTTGTTTTACATAATCACAAGAATACAAAGCAAGGTAGGTATATTATAGTACCTATGTATATTTATTTTGCATATAAATGCATATTTTGTGTTTTTTTTTTTATTACTTAAAAGCTATTTCTAACGTAATATCTAAAATGTTTTCATTATAGTAAAAATTTAATTTGATTTTTGTTATATATTATTTATGTTTTTCTCAACTTTTATAAATTATGGTTAAGTACCTGATACCAGCTTCTTAGCCTTTAGGATCAAGTTAACCAAATGTTAGTCTCAATATTTAATTCTCTATTTGTACATGAAAGACTGCAAATGGTTAACATTTTCAAATGCATATACTGATAATAATAAGTTAAAAGTGCTTGTATAATCCAGTCTTTCGATAAAAATAGTGACTAAACAATTATTTTTTTTTTTAATTGGAATACCTAAGTTTATAAACTTTATATGCAACAACTTTCTGCAAATGGTAGAGATTTAAAAACTCGTAAACAACTTGTAAATATTAATACAATGAATAAACAAGTTAAGGAATAAATTAGATCTGTTTAACAACGAAATATAGATACAAGAAATTATATCATACACCATAGTACCTATGTAATTGTCCAATTAATTTAAATTTTACATGCTATTTATACCTATTTATATTATAATAATTCACAATATTGATTGAAGATTTTAAAAAAAAATGTATTTTTATAATTTTTTTTTTTTTTTAAGGGGGGTGTTAATTATTTTGGGGGGTTAAGTTCCCTTCAGTCTACCTCTAATTGGGCTCGTAACTCTGCTTTCCTACAGGGTCGGACACTCCCCAGTACGCTTCTGACGCTATTCGTTTAATTTCAAAAAATAAGATACGAGTGTTATAATATATAGCTGAGGGAGCCTCGACACAAAAGAGAAAATTTTATTTTGCTTATTTACGTTTTTGAAGAGACTATTTCGGAAGTTTTTAGTTGGTATAAAAAGTTGACTTTTTTTTTGCTTATTTCGTGGGTTTTTGAGACACACACCTGATTGAGAACCGCCAAAATGTTGTGAGGGGCGAAAGGAGCCGAGCGGTGGAATAAAAAGTTTGAATAGGTACCTACCTCGACCATGCATCGGCATCCGCACAATTTCATGAGCCATACCTACTGTATATGAGTTATCTCATAAGTTCATAATACAACATATTATAATAATCTAAAGTAGTTAATCTACAGAATGAAAATAAATTTAAACTTTTAATTAATTTCATAATTTATATTGTTTATAAATATTATAAAAATATTCAATAAACACCTTAGATTTATGAAAAAAAATGTAGGTACCTACCTAAGTATATAACAAAATGCAATTAAATAATATAAAAATGAAATATCATAAGTTATTAGTTATATCTAACCATGACTAAATAGTAAATAATTAATTGGATGAGATAATATCTGGAATATTTAGATTCCAGATTATGTTTTATATTCTACAGTTATTTTATTGGCGGTAACATTTTTGAGTAACATCTCAGATTTATCCATTTCCCTCAACGACATTCCAATATTGACTCATTTTAAAAACAAATATAGGTTTTTGTAATACATTTTAAAGATTATATCCAGAAATTCGTACATTATAGGTAGATAGGTACATTCTAATATATAGGTAATAACAATTAAATAATTATTATTTGGCATTTCTGTTTTTAGCATTTCATTCAGAAAATGTAGAAAAGATACTATGAATTTTTTTTTAAAAAGAAGGGGTACCTATTTCATCACTTTCACGCCGTCCTCCCCCAAGTCAAGCACCGTAATTTTGTCTACCTATATATTAATTTTAAAAAAAAATGCGCATAAAGAAAAACCGCTACGTTGGGTTTTTACCTAGGTAGGTACTAGATAATGTGGTGATTATCGTAACCATACTTACCTATACCTACACTTAAAAAATAGGTTGTTAAATACTATACCGTACATTTATACCGTTTTATTTAAAATTAGCATAATTGCTCATGTATACCTGCTATAATGCTTTCGCTGATATAAATCTTAATCCGTGGTATTCACCATATATATTTAAAATCCCTAGATTATTTATACTTATTATTATAATTTTATGAATATTTTCTACAATTATTAAATTTAAAATCATTAAAGATAAGAAACAATATTCTTATACTCTTGTTTCTTGGGAAATAATTAATTAATTAAATTGATGATCCCTTCCTACTAGTGATAGTTTAGGTACTTCGTACCTAGGACCTCGAGCCTCGAAATACTCATTTGGACCACTTGACCACAGCTGACTCCCATTATTATTTAAATTAATAAATAATAAAGTAATTTATAACTATTTAAAAAAATAACTGTTAAATTATTGTTTTTATTTTAAAAATGAACATTTAATATACCTCATTGTAATTTAATATATAAAAATAAATACATCTTCTTCAATAATCACGTTTAATCAAATACAACATAATTATAATTATTATAGTTTACATTTACTATGTCTTGTGGATTATAAAATATTTTGCATATTCTGAATCTTGATTATTTAGTAATATTAGCATATTTCGATACCATTAGGCTGTTTTTTAAATGTTATAAACATAGCCCAGAAGAAGCTGACCGTATTATGTAATGGTAAACGTAACTAAAGTAAACATTATAATAAATTAAATTAAATCAAAGTATCTATAAAATAAAATAAAATATTTACCATTAGTGGCATAAATGTTAAATTCATTAACTGTATCACAGAAATAATCTGCCAATTCGCTTTTAATATTGGCCAGTAAATGGCATTAGTCTTTTTAAATGTTTCAACATTATCTGAAGTTTCCTGTGAAAATGCATGATAATATTAAAATAATTATTATATAACTTATAGTTATGAAAATACAAATTTATTTTATAGATACCTCAAAAATTGATAAAAAATATATAGAAAAATATTGATATAATGGTGTAAATATTAAACGTTCAATACCAAATTTGATTAAAACCATTTTAAATGAACGTTCTGGAAACATGTAATCCAAAGAATCGTAGATTAAATGTGGTACTGGTCCGCCAAATATATATCTACAATACAAAATTACTATTACTATAATATTATATATTATAAAAAAATATAAACAAACGGTTTGTATTTGAAACAAAACTACGGATGATCGGTCAAAAATTAAAAGTAATGTAAAATAAATCAAACTGAACTGTTAAGTCTTTGTTTTGGTTCGAAACTTGAACTCAAAATTAATTTAGAACTAAACTAAATAGGTATATTGTAATTTGCAAATTAGAAATTAAAATAATAATAACATTGATTAACAGTAACCTATATAATTATTTACGAGTATATATGTATTTAAAATAATCATAAAAATATCCATTTTTAAATTTTAATTCCATTTAAATTTGTTTAAGGAAAAAAGCATCTTTGAGTTTGATTAAATATTTTAATGATTCATATCAATTTTGACTTGAATTAACAATATTGAAAGTTCAAATCACTTTAAGTTCATAAATATTAAAAAGAAGTTTATTTAGGTCCAATGAAGATTTAATGAATTTTTAATAAAAAATTAAATGATATGATTAGGTATCTAATTTTTCATAATTACCCAAATAGTCCAAAAGCTACAATACTATGTTTGTTAACTACTGCAGTTTTTGAAATACATTGTAAAGTGAAATGTCCCAGCAAAACAGTAACACAACTAAAACAGTAATATTATATGTAATTAATGACAGAAAAAATAGTTTAAATGAATAAATTACCTAGTCGATTGTTTGGTGCGAATAGGTCTTGATCTCATTTGTTCTAAATAGGATGAACAAAAAGATTTAAAAATGTCAATTACTTTAAAGTTTGCCATTTAAATCAAAAATATTATAGTTTAACTATGTTAAAACTATGTGTAAAATAAATAATAGTAATTATTCACAAAATTAACGACAGAAAAAAAATGAGTTTTATAAATTATTAATTATTTTTCATATCAATTTTGTAAACGAATCTATACACACAGAGCGAGATTCAAATTCACCTATTGAGTGATAATATGTAAAAATCTACATTAGAAACTCCCCAGTGTAACCAATATTTATTTTTAAAACCAGTTTTATTTTTTAAATATAAATGCATACAATGTAATATATTCTGGTACTCATAATTGTGTATTATTCAAACATCATTATGTTGACTCAAGAATCTAGAAAGTACAATACACAAACATTATAAATATCTTTTAATAAAAATAAATCTAAATGAATTATTTTTATTAACATTTAGTAACACTGAATCTGATAGTATGTTTTGTAACCTGTGAATCTTTTCATGATTGATAATAATATCACAGAACAATAATAATATAATATGACAATAATGATCTTATTTGATTTTTCTAATATATTATAATAAGAAAATATAATCAGATAAGTTAAAATATAATAGACATCTATAGTATTTGTAATAATATAATCAACAACTATACCATAGTAATAGCACAGATTATATGAATATGATATAATATTCATATAATCTATAGTAATAGGCTTGGTTAATTTTATTAGACTCAGTGAGTATGAAAGAGTTAGGGTAGTCAACTGATGAATTTAAAACACTTATTTAGACTTTAGTAAATGTTAAAACACATACAATTTTGCTAATACAAAACATTTTACTATTGAAATTAATTTTATAAAATACAGATTAATAAATTAGTATTTTAATAACTAGATGTATAGAGATTAGTAACAATAATATAAATAAAATAAACTGATAACATACAAAATAATAATGTTGTAATAATTGTATAATGTTTCATTAGATGTGTTTTGGAATAGCAACTATAAATTACTTTAAAGAAATATGATATTTTATAATAATTCATTTGTTAATAATTAAAAATTTTTATTCATATTATACTCGATAAAGGACCGTTTACGTCCTTGGAATTATTTCCTATTGACAGGATATATACATATTATGCAATAATCACAACACAGATTTTTATATTTTGATAACATTATTCGGATACTAACAAAAAACTCATTAATTCATTAATCATTTTCAATAAATTTGTTCTCTTTCTCCAAAATCATACTCAATCATTCTGTTTTACCCCTAATAATTCTAAATTGATATCTTAAAAACTTCCCTCGTCTCTTCAAGTTTACTGTTCACTTCCAAAAAGCATCTCTCATATCAGCACTATATAACTCTGCAAACAGTATGCTCCATGGTACCCTGTATACCTTTTGTTATTTTAACCATCACTAAGAAAAGTAAGTAAGGACTCAAACTCTACTGTATACTCCCAGTGGCACCCAAACTGTATTCCAAGTGTTACAGTTGCTACACATCATTTTTGGGTAGGTGGGTGGTATTAACTATTGGTAGTTGGAATTGAAAATAGATTATAAAAATGAAAAAGATTTACTTTTTAGATTTTAGTATGTATTATGATTGTAATATTTAAACAAGTACTATTCACAAATCATGAGTAAACTTATTTTATAATAACTTAATTTATAAGTATAATATAGAATTTTATAATATAGGTAGTTAATTATACGAGTTTAAAACATTTTCCGTCCAATCTTTCTATTATATACTACAAGATCTTTCTAGATCAATACAATTCTAAAATTAAAATAAATATTTATAATTTTACATGGAAATAAGATAGGTACAGTAATATAAAAACATCATTATTATTTAATTTATTGTAGCTGTATTATACATATATATATATATTAGAATACCTACCACATAACATTAAATATAATAATAAATATATTGTGAAACTCATTTATTTATTATTTTTTAAATAATAGGTTCCTAATTATAATTTATATATATGATTATGTATAAGTTTCACATATTTTTCGACTAGGATTAGGAAGTCTTTAAGACTAAGATTGGGAAAAAAGACTAAGGGGAAAATAAATCTAATGGGTCATCTCTCACCTATTGATTAATTAACAAAATTTGTTAATATATATGTAATATAGATCGTAAATATAGAAAGTTGTGAAAATTAAAACATGATAAAGTGAAATTGAATGAATAAATTATTTACAAAAAAGCATTTAATTAAATATTAAACCACAAAATATATTTACCTTTAATTTATTCAGTAATTTTTTTTTTTTTTAATGGTTAAAATTATTTAAATCAGAAGATCTATTTTTATTAAACTACTAAAACCTTGGTTAATATTATTTGGAACATTAATTTGTGTGTGCTTTGAACAATTTCTAATCTCGAATTTAAAATTTTTTCAGTGTGTAAAATTTTCAAGGTAAAACAACCATTTAAAAGTTATTTTTATTGTTATCATGAATACCAATAATGCAATGGTTTACTTTTTTTTCCAAATATTGTCTATGTATTGTTTATTAATATTATTTTAAATACAATAAGAATAACTAACCATTAACTCCATAGTTTTAAAAGTGTATACTTTTTCTTAAGGACCCTATAATATATATATAATTAAAAAAAAAAAAACATCATTGTAAAAAACATATATTTATTGCTATGGAGTATAAAATATATATATATGAATACATTATTTTAATAATGTTTCATCAAATTTAAAATTGTATGTATCTCAATTTATAAATACTAGTTATCTCTTGGTAAATTTTAAAATTATATGGATACAATATTATAATAGAGTATTTAATTCATGTTTTAAACGCGCCATAGTCGTACCCCGCAAGTTGTTGTTTCAAAAGTTAATACCTTGGTTAGGTATTCGCACTGTACTGAAGTTACCCGATAGAAATACAATGATATACAATTATAGTTATAAAGGTATCATGAAGCCGTTGACAAAATATTTAACGTCCTACAACATGTAAACACAACGCGGTCGAGTTTCGAGGCAAAATCCAATCATTTTTGTTTTGCCGGTTCAATATATTTATTTGTGTTTTATAATATACTAATAATAAATAGATCTATGAAAATTGATATATATATATTTGATATTATTTATATATTATTTAAACAATCGTACATTGTTTTTTTATTTTTAAAATGCATATTTATTATAATCAAAATAATCATTTTACACATAGATTTTGTAAGGCGTGAATGCACAACTTGCACATCCAGAGAAAACGCCACTGAGTAAGTTAATATTTGTAATTATTTTTTTAGTTTTTAATTTAAACATACAAACATTACTGAAAGAAACTTTTTAAATTAATAACTCAATTAATTTAAAATTCATTTTTATCTATGATTTATTCATAGAACATCAAACAGTTAATTTTCCATATAATATAACAAAATAAAAGTTAAACACAAATGCATACCTATCTAAAAGACAACAGGAAAACTCAATAATTAAATTTTTATAATCTACTATACTTAAACAAATTATAAATCTTCTCAATTTAAAATATTTTTAATGGTAAACACTGTAAAAAAATATTCAAGGCCAAATAAATATAAATAATAAATAACTAATCAAAGTCTAAATTATTTAAATTTGACAAATGGCAGTAGTAATGTTTTTATCAACTGTATCAGTTTTTATCTTTTATTTTATTAACTGTTAAAATTAAACTATAAATATTGTTAAACACAGTGCTCGAATTGGACGGATGCGCAGAGGATGTAGCTCCTTTACTATTTTATAATGTTATGAGAGCATCCTTACTATTTTGTTTTTTTTTACAGTATAACATAAAATAATATTAAATTTTAATTATTCTCGAAATATATCATTACATTGTATAAAATTAATTTTTCTTTTATACATAGGTATGTACCCTAAAAATAACTTTATCCCACAAGGTCTATACTATTATTCATACTTCAAGAACATTTCCTCTATTTAATATCTATAGAAAGTTATACTCAATTTATGGATTATAAATTTATTTATTTATTTATTGTTAATAGATAGTTAATACATCATACTAATATGTTATGTAGCTAACTTAATAATTGATATAAATTTCTCTGACTTTCAATAGATTTGAACAACGTAATAATCAGTAGTTAGTTATGGTTTAATGTTTTCGACTTATAAAGTGTTTTAGAAGTATCAGTATTTGGAAATAATTTACCACGTGAGCTCGATTTGAACATTTGTGTATTATTATAATATTTTGTTTATCAGGAAATTCTTGGATAAATAATGAAATATTAGAAGAAAAATAAGTTATTTTGACTTAAATGACTATAAAAAAAATAACAGTTTTAAAATGTATTATGAATCACTGTATAAATAAAAAAATAAAACAAAACTAACGTTATGAACAAAACATTCTTTTTAACCAGTTGTCACAAATATTGATTCATTTACAATTGTAATTTTTATTTAACAAAAAGAGCCTTCTAAATACAGATGATGGAAATTTGTTCAACTTTCCTTTGGTCCTCACATAGGATAGTGTATTATTATTATTTTAGATTTAAATGCAAAGGTAATTCATTGCATTCTATAAACGATTATGAGTAAAGTTTGGTATAATAATATTTAAAGTTAGATTTTAATGACTTTTGACCTTTAAATAGTCAATTAAAAATAATTCATTACCACATCTATATATTTGTTATTTTCTTATTTCCTTCGCATACTGCATACACTGATTAAAAGTAGTTTTTTTATGCTTAAGGAAACTACTAGGAAAATAAAAAAAATATCCTATTTACCAACTAGAATGAATTTTCCATCAAAAAACCTCTTTACACTAAAACTCGTATGTGACACCTTCATCCTAAAAAGTTGCTCACAAAAAAAAAATAAAAATAGCTTACTTGCTATGCCCAGAATCTAAATTTTTTTTTTTTTGAATAATAGAAAACTGGTTAAAAATATTTCGATTCATTTTAGTTTTAATTTATAAATAGACAATAAAAAAATCATACATAGAAAATAAATATGGGGTTCGCATAATTGTGTCAATAGAAATAGTGTGAAAAAAACATTGTGTAAGTTTAACAATTAGTATTATTGTTATTGTTTTGATTATTTGTTATATAATAAAAGTGATTATAATTTACAATATTTGTATTCTTCTCTTTAGTTATTATTTAATATATTTAATGTGACCATTTGAGTTATATGTGGACCGTGTTACAATGATATGTAAGGCCAAAATTATAATAATTAATAACTTAAATATAAGTATTTGTTTACGAGGCTTGGTGCCGATTATTTTTTAGAAAACAAAATATAGACAATTTTAATTATGGTTTCGGTGATATTTTAAGATGTGTGAATGTGTATTTATGTGAATAAATATTAGTCAGTGTAAGCTGAATTTATTTACAAAGTATGCCAAACCTTCGCACGTACTACATAAGTCAATTGAATACGTTGTCTAGAATATTTTTCTTCATATTTTTATCATTAAAATGACCTCAAGGAAAATCAGATAACATGGGTTAGAATCGACATATTATTTTGATCAATTTTTTATTTTAGCAGTACTTTTAATACTGTAAAAAAAATATATATATAAATAAAAATATAGTTTTTAAATGATAATTACAAACAACAGAAACATATTTTATAAATTAAAGTTAATCCTACCTGTACTTATAAGTTCTCTTTCAATAAAAATAAAATAATTAAAATCAGTTAACTTAAGAAGTCATAATTGGTTTTCTCCCAAAACGGAATTTTGTACATAAAATGATACTATCGATAGTCTTTTAATTGGTTGTAGTTTGTTGAATTATTAATTTTTTAATTCAGAAATAAATTGATGAATTAATATTCTTAAATGTATGTTAATATGTTAATGAAATTGCTTGTCAAATTTTTAAAATAATGATCAATATAAAAATAATTACCTAAATCATTTTTATTCACCATTTCTTCTATTTAAGTTTTGATTATTAATATGTCAACGAATAATCTTTTTATATAAATAAAACATCATATTAGTTTAATTTATTAGATAATTATATTCAATAATATTTACTGATAAAATTTGATGTGACAAAAATAAAATACAGCAATAACAATACCAATAAAATTAATATGTTAATGGACAATTTACATGTTAAACTTTGTAACCCAATTTTACAATAAAGATAAAAATTCAACCAAAAATTATTTAAGATATAAAAATTCAAATGAAATAATATGTACTGAGGGCTAAACTGTATAAAGATAGAATAGTTATTATATATGAAATTAATATTTTCAAATGGAATGTAAAAAAATATTTTTAATGAATTTTTTTTGTTTAATGTGTATTGTTGTTCAGATATTATTCAACAAATTTTCTGTTTGGATTGGGGCCATATAATGCAGTTCGTACTTCTGGTACTAGCTGATGAGTAATAAGTTCCAATCGTGCTTCCAGTGTATTACGAATCTGTATCTTATTCTTCTGTGCCAACAATTCGATCCCACCACATGTCTGAGGCGCTAAAAAATTGACAATATCCAACTTCAGATTTACATCCTTCTTAGATGTTGCCTTATAGTCATCTGTAACTTCCTTTAATAGGTCTTTTACTATTGATACATCAACTTCACGGACACGTAATGTAACATTTTTTTCCAATAACTGGAAAACAAATTATTGAAAAAATATAATAGTAAAATAACAATATTTTTATATCAAAATTAAAAAAAATAATCATTCAATAATACTATAAAAATAACACATATGTGTATAATCCTAATTAACCCGTTATCACTTATGCTCGTAAAAAGTAAAAATATACTCCACTATTATTAATATAAAATTTTTTTTCATGATGGCTATTTGTAATAAAACTTATTTCTTCTTCTTCTTCTTTGCCTTCTCTCCCAACTATTTGGGGTCGGCCATCCTGGTCCTACACTTCCAATTAACTCTATCTTCCGCATCTTCTTCACTTACTCCTACCTTCCTCATATCACTCGTCATCACATCCCCCATCTCTTTTTCGTTCTTCCTCTAACCCTCTTACCAACAGCATGCATCTACCATACTAATCTTACTGTATCAGTCTCTTCCCTCCTTAATATATGCCCAATCCATATTAATCTATTCTCTCTCAATTTGTCTACTATCGAAGCTACCCCTATACTACCTCTGATATACTCATTCCTTATTTTATCCTCTCTAGTAACTCCACTCATCCAAATTAATATTCTCATCCCAGCGACACTCATTCTCAGTTCTATCTTTCTATCTACTGCCCAACATTCTATTCCATACATCATTGCAGGTCTCAAAACTACCTTATAAAATTTACTCAAACATCCGAGATGGGGAAACTCGCCTATATCCATTTTAAGACTACTCATAAATTTTTGACAAGTTTTATGCCGGCTGTCGACCTGACGCAACCTCAATTAGTCGACTTCTACGAAAGGCATGAGGAAACCGTGGAGGTATTCTTAGCCCCCTCCACAGGGCAAATAGTTACGATTTTATTGATTTGTTTAATAAGAAGATAGATATTTTTCAATAATATTATTCGTTTTATATTTTCAGTTTATCGTTTAAAGATAAACTGAAAATATAAAACGAATAAAATCCAAGAATATAGCTCGCTCACAGAGTGTGTATTTCTGACCTGTTTCTGAGTTTTTTGTATTTTTAAAGGTTAATTATAACTTAACTTTAACTTATTTTACTTATTGATGCTCATCCTTGACAAAAATTTATTAAATTTTTAACAAAACTTAAAAATTAATGAAAATATAATACATAATACCTATACAAAAAACAACATCTTTTCACAATCTATATATTAAGATTTAAATATCCCAAATAATAAAATAGTTAATTTCGGAAAAGTATTTTTATAAACTGAAGAAACATTTTCAAATATGAATCAACATCTTTGGACCACCCATACTTTTTATTTAAATTTAATTTATAATTCCTTTTGTAATTATTATTTAAAATATTCGATCATTTGTAACTTTATCGATTCAGTTTTCACATTAAATATAGAATTTTAATTATAGAAATACGAATAGACTATTATAAATTGTATAATAGTTTATTCGTTTTCATTATGGTTCATAATTGAATATCATATAATTTAATAAATACTATTGAATAAATATTAAATGCAGTTTTTACCAAGATTAATTCAAAATTATTCGTGCGTAATCAAATCAAATTTCTGATATCAAACTTTTCCAGAATAATCTTTCCCCCATACAATAACTTAACTTATCAAGTTTTAATCTATATTATAAATTCACAATATACATTTCTATTGTCGTATTATTATTAGGGAAATAGTAATTAGAAAAATAAAAAAAATTAGAAAAAATGTTGTCAGAGGTATATTTAAAAAAAAAAAATTAATTTGAAAATAATTATTTAGATTAGAAACAAATACAATATTATTCCAATTGATTTATTATTATATATAAAATATAACGACCAGATAATACTTGCATGAAAAAATGGATTTAACTCGAAAATATTAACATCTACCCAATCTACAAAATTAAATTTAAAACTTGATTATTTTAAAGATAAAATTATACATGTTCAAATTGTTTAATTAAATTAACTATCCGGTACAATCTATATATATATTTATATAAAAATTATAATGAAAAAATCAACTAAATCAACAATTTATAATTATAATTATTTAACCTAATTTTTCCAAATACATTTTGTAATCGAGTTTTAAAAGAACATTATTATGTATATAAATTCTACGTAGTATTTTATATAAGAATAACTTGTAATGAAATAAATATGTTTCCCAAGACTGAGAAAATTAAAAAAAAAAATTAACTTGTTAAATTAATAATAATTAAAGAAAAATAAATTATAAATTAAAATAAAAATGAATTTATTTCTCACGTTTAAATTATAAGAAAAATACATTTTATTAAAATTGAATTTTTTTCTGTATCTAAAAAACAATAAATATAACAAATTAAGTATTTTATATTAAATCTCAAATTTAAATATTTTTCAAAATAGCTGAATTAATTTACCAAACAATTAAACCTTATATTATCTGTATAATAATAATTATTTGTATTTTCTATTTTAAGTATTAAAATATAATCTGTTTCAAATAAATATGAAGTTAACATATTAGTCACATAACAATAATATACATTTAAAAGTTTAAAGTTAATGTACAAAGAAAATACATAACTATGCCTAGTCAATTAACTAATTTGAAATATATTAATTATTGATCACGTTTATATTTCTTACGAGTATATACATAAACCGGCAAATTCCCATTACAGGATTTGAGCACATAACATTTCCTATAATAATTATTGTAAATTATTATAAACGCAAATAACATTACATTTAAAAAAAATACAATCAACAAGCAGTTTTACAGGCAGTTCGTATTATCGTCGAATTATTTCCCACAAAATCAACAAATTATTGAATACTGAAATTACCAACGTTTTTAACCAAACGCAAAAGCTCTTTATCACAATCCAATAATGGACATAGTTGATATTTTCATGAAATCACGTAATCCGATATGGCAGTCGAATATATATTATATATATAATATATATTATTACAAAAACATTCAAATTTTATGATTCAATTATGAATATATAGAATGCAATATTTCATCGTATGATATGTATTATCATATACAGGTTAATTGTGTGTTATTCCACTGGGGATACGTATACGGTGTAGGAGGTATAGATATAAGTACAATAGGTTAATATTCAATACTATGATCCGGTGGATACAATGACGTATTGTTTGTACTCGAATCCTGGTCAACAACATATTACACAATATCGGGGTTGAAACCTTCGGGGTATTTCGATTGCAGGCCTGGGTTCAAGATATCAAATTTGGATATTGGTTATAGTTTTCTGAATTGATCTAAATGTCCATGAAATATTATGACTATGTTTTTTTTTAATATTATAGGGCCAATAAGGGGCCCTAAAATTAAGATTTTTAGGTATTCCGCGTAGTTCCTGATGGTATTTCCTTTTTTTGTGCAGAAAACCTAATGCAAAATCGGTTCTTCGCAATGCGGTTCCAACCCGTGTATACCTGATATTGACCAAAACACGGCAACAATAAGGCATATCTGTTGGCCGGCTCACGAGCGTCTACAGACCGCGCCTCTTATCTTATATAATTTTTTATCAGTATCGTACAGTGCTGCTGCTATCACATATAAATTTTACTTATAGAATCGGTTAAAAAACAAAATGCAAATATAATATTCTTTATTCATAATTTTATTTAATTATGGAGTTGGAAACAGTTTTCCTTAATTTTACTTCAGTCCAAGGTAAATAAATTGGCTTTCGATATGTGTTTTACGTATTTTCCCCCAGTTATTGTTTTACCGTTTTCAGTAGGTACTTGATGGCTTTTTGTTATTATCACTATTATTATTATTATTATTATTATTATTGTTATCAACATTTGTACAATAGGTACTTTTATTTATTAACAAATAAAAATAAATAATACTTTATTGAATTAACACATACAAACTTAAGTGACATAATATAAATTAAAATAAAATTCTGTTTAGTTTATGTTATGTTAATTAATTATTCATTATTGATGAAACGTTAACTGATAAGTATAAAGTGATATAGTGGAGATAGCATGTTGTTATAACTGATAAGAAAACAACATAAGACAAGACTAGGTCCTGACGTTTCTAGACGCTCGTGGCCGGCTCAACGTCTCCGTAAACGAATAATCGTTATCGCGATTATTGTAATCAATAATCTGCGATAACACACGTTATCGTATACCATGCGTGTTGGTGTGTTAATAGCGCAGAGACACTCACTGCAGGACGATTGCAATGCGTCATTAACACCGCTACTGGTACTGCTCTCTCTCCTCCGGCAGTGGTCGACGACGACGTCATCATCGTGACCCACGACCGGGTTCAGTTCCAGTATGGTGACATTGTAACGTTTCCTGGCATTCTTAGCAGGACATATATCCCCTGTAAAACCAACACGTCTCAGCATAATGTACACGACCGTATATTATTATATTACTATTATATTGGTCGGAAACACAGTTTATTATTATTATTATTATTATTATTATTATTGTAATCGGTTAGGTTACACGTATAACACAGGTATGTTGTCCAACTCAGTGTTAAGGAACGTTCACTTAAAAATTGAACCCGTTCGCGGTCACGTTCAATACGTAAAACTTGAACCCGTCCACGTTCACGTTCGAATTTATTTCAAAAAAACACGTTCACACTCACGTTCTTTAAAAAAAAAACAAAAAAAAAAAAAAAACGAACTCGTTCATCCGATCGTTTATTTTAATTAATCGATTATCAAAAAAATATAAATTTTTCTTATCCCAATATTCACATTGATAATATTAATTGATTAGCGATATACTATTTGCGTCCCGGAAATTGGAACGCATTTTGGTCATGATAAGAGCAATAATATATGAACCTAATATATATTATATATAAACGTATGTATATATTATTTGAAAAAATGCATTTATAACAATAATAAGTCCACGAAGAATGACCATTATTCATCAATAAATCATTCGAAAAGGAAAATAATACAGCTACAAATTTTTAGACATCTAAAACTAATACAACAATATTATATAACGTAATTTTAAAATAACGAAACAAATTTATATACATTTTAAAGGTACCTAGACATTGATTAATTATGAAATATGAAATTATGAGTAATGAATAAAAATTGAAATGTGATTAAAAAATAATTAAATAAATAAATAAATAAATAGAAAAACTAACTCATACAATTATTAATTTTCTACTAAATTGTAATGTTTATGTTACCTATATTATATGTATTATATGCATATTAAATGTGAATCAAATAAATCGTAAAACGAAAACGTATACTTATTCATAGTCGGATAGCTGATCATTTCAGATCAGGAAATAGGTACCGACGCGCAAATAGGTCATACCTTTTAATTGATATATTTTTTCGGGACCCAAGTAGTGTGCACCAATACATATATATATTGAAAAATTACTGATTCATAAAAACTATCGTTTTCATTTTATAGCAGAATCAGAAAAATTAGACTTTTATAAATCTTATAAGGTTTATAGCAAAGTTTTAATATATCTTAATTTAATTTGAAAATCGTTAAAATTTCTTAAAAATATTAACGTCGTTCACATTCACGTTCTATTTGACAGAAACGAGTGACGTTCGCGTGTCGTTCACAAAATATAAACGTAAACGTGATCTTGCGATCGCTGCCCCCTCCCCCCCCCCCCGAACACTGACGCTGCTATACTGGTAAAAGCGGTATATAACAACGACATCAAAAAGAGGTTTATGACTATTCCTCGTATCTACTATATCACAGGCTGCAAGTAAAAAAAAAAAAAATTAATTTTCTCCGTTAAAATTTCATTTGAAAATTACATTATTACATAATAACTAGACTTTATATAAACAAAATCAGGAAACAACATGTCCTAGTGTCAAAAATTACTGTTGTGATATGAAATTTTCGATGTATCAAATTGGTTTTTGTCTAGTATTAAAGTTTTGGTCATATGACAAAGTTATTGCAGATAAATCAGTGACGTCCAAATACTATGTGATAAGGGGCCATTCAAGTATTACGGGAAAGAAGGAGAATTAAAAATTAGGGAAGAAGGAGGAGCTCACAATTTTCAATTTGAAAATTAACTAACATTTGATGACAAAGAAGGAGTCTAATAATCAAACAGTATGCTGAAATAATACTTGAACAACCCTTAAATAATTTATATAAATAATATATTATTAATCTAAAAATAAACCTTTTTTTTAACTAATGGTGCCTTTAGTTTATCCCAATCATTCTGATCATGAAATATTATACCTAATTATTTTGAAGCTTTTCGTGTAAAAGTAAATTTTCCCAATAAAGTGATTTTTGCAGTTACTCATTTTACCATTAGCATAGCAATCGGTAGACGGTTAAAATCGAATTATGCATTTGCAATATTTAATAACAGATCCGATAAAATATAGTTTCTCAACTAATTAAACAAACTTTCTAAGTACCTACCTCCCATTGTTCGTGCACGTGGAAAATTATAACAGACGTTTTACTTTATTTATTTATTTATTTATTTTTTTTTTTTGTGGCATATATAAAGTGAATTCCACTTATAATATTTCATAAATTAAAGGAGCTTTAAATACATATCATTATTTATAAAACAATATTTTAGGTTTTATTATTGAATATTACATTTATTATTATTTTCGTCATTTTTACAGAAAAGTTTATTTGTTTTGTAAGTTTTATTTTTAAAAGGGTCAACTTTTTAAATACAATTTTCTCGAGTAGTACTTACGTTATTTACGATGAAAAAAGAGTAAAGTAATTTTATATTTTATAAAAATTATCTCTTAATGCTATGCAATTGTTAAAAATATATAGGTAAATAAATATATAGCTTCTGGTTTGAATTGTTGATTATTAAATCCAAATTTAACAACTATTTCTTCATAAAAAAAAAATCTAATATACCATATACATTTAAAAAATTTTAATTATCATTGCTCATACACGATTATGTATGTTCCCGGATAATAAAAAAAGCACGGCATATATCTGAAATGGAAAGAACAAAAGCTTTGTTTTCATTATAACAATTGTTGTTTTTTTTAAACAAAAACTATTTAAAAAAATAATATGTCTTTTTATCGTGTTCAAGCGGCTTAAACGATTTTGTCGCATTGCAGCATATAATATGTGTGACTGTGTGTAGAACAATTTATATTCCAGTTCTTATAGTAGTACTGGAACGAATGGTTAATGCGCATCAGACTTAATGAAAATGTTTCCAGTCGTGAAATAAATAACGAAAATAAAAAAGGGAGACGGGTTAAAGAAGGTGAACTTGATCGTTGTGTATAATATAAATCGTGATACGAACAAGGTAATTCCATTTGAAATAAATTTCTTCTTCGGAACGTCGCCCGCTCTATAATTCGTTGAAAAATAGATGCAACCTATTGCAACGAATACTCTAGTTCAGTCCAATTAAATCACAAAAAATGGTGTTTAAGTGCGTTAATAGTATATTTCATAGACTACAGCAAAAAGGTTTCCCGAATTTCGGAGATCGATAAATAAAATACCATAGCAACTAATTTTACGGAATCAAAAAACATGTAATATAGTTTATTCAGCTGATTTAAAAAAAATAATCACAAATGGCGTGCCTTTAAGCATTGGTAAATGGCAGTCCGTAGCCAATACGTTCAATGAATCTCACTAGTGTTGTTCATCTTTTGATAATGCCTTAATGCCAAGATCACTTTACTTTTTAAACGCCTACTGAAAAATCTGGTAAATATTAGGGTTATTTTTCGTCTATAAAAATTGCCCATAAACTCAATACTTAAAATTAATTTCAAGAGCAATGGAAAATATCAAGACAAATCTCTGTAAATGTGTACTCGATAAAATGAAGAACATTACTTAATGATGTGACTTATTGAAATCCACTGAATAAACTGTACTGTACGTGTAGTGTACACTTTGATCCTGTAATGATCCTTGCTGGATAACTTGTATAGTTATTTTCTTATTTACCTCCAAAATCACGAATTTAATAAATCAAAAATACCCGAGTGCATTCTCGCGTTACCTTTGGTCCACGAAGCCGGCGACAAGAGCTGCTGCGCCTCTTCCAGAACGACGGGATCCATAACGACTCCATCATTCATCGTTGGCACAGCAGTCTAACGTCAAATCATAACCTCCCAGCTGCACGCTCTTTCCGCTTTCTATTCATCTGCAACAAACGATTAATCGTCACAACAGTTAAGAATAGTTTGTAATGGTAATAATCATCATGATATATGATGATAATAAACATCGCTCTTGAGTAATCTTTTTTTTTTTTTGTTGTTGTTGTTTGAAAATTGTATGCATAATATAGTTTCGATGTAGGGCGATTATAACAAATTGTTTATTTATATCTGGATATTAATACACGCTCATGTATATGTAGATACCTGAAATGTCTTATTTAAAATATAATTAACCCAAATACTTTACAGATCATTGATCGATACGTTTGGTACACTCCATTGGAACATAATTAATTAGCGTTAATCAAAATTCGCCAACGTATAGTAAAAATAAATAACTATTTGAGTGAATTACGTGTAAAAAATGAGTGATATTATTAGTAATTGCATTTTTAAATAAAAATTCATCGCTATAATATAAAATGTCCATCAAGTTTTCAGAAAAAATATTATTACTCGAAATCCATAGGTATATGTGTACACGTTGCGTCATAATTATTATATTATCAGTTTGCTCAGTAATACAAAAATTGAAAATTGACCGACATGGACAAGTCACGGATACAGTGAAATGATCTAATTAGCAGACAATATCGCAGCTACAGATATATAAACATTTTGGGACGAATATGAATTAACATGTTAACATATATTTATATGTTATTCAATGTTACATTGTGTGAACATTTCACGCAATACATAACTGATTGCGGATAGTAATGTATTCATATCTAAAAAATAATACACTATATACATTATACCTATATATTTTTACATTCTAAGTTTATGCACATTTTGGTTCTGCGATTTAAAGCGTAAAGCACGAATTCGCAACGAATTCCAAATTTCGGAAATGAAAAAATGAAAAAATGACATCTATATATTGTGTACTATGTATTAAAATAATATTAATTCAATTCGAATATTATCAAATATTATTATAATATTATATATATATATATATAAAATATAGAATACTTTTGAATAAAGTAAATAATATAACTAATAACTAATAATATATATCATAGTATACTTATTATTATATAGAACTGTTCTTTAATTATTAATTTTCCAAAAATCATCATACTTTATTCAATCTAGCGATCATCAGGGCTCGCCTACCTCTTTAATCATTTCCGTATTTCAAACGAAATACAGACATTTGTCCTTAAAAATATTTTTATAAAAAGGATATTTTACCCTCCCCCTCCCCTCCCACCGCTATCTCTCCTCCCCTAGACTCCCCAACACGGACACAAAAGACCAAGTTTCTGCTTGGAAATAAAAATAGAAAAATCGTTAACCATCATGCCATATTTGTCTATGAGGGCTAATATAGATAAAACGTAAAAACTATATAACAATGAGACATGCCTAATAAATTGTATTAATTATGTTTTCAGTGTTCAATAAAGAATGAATAATCAAAAAAGTATATTTGAGTCGTCCGATTGCAAAAGGATGTATTTATAAACAAAGTTATCACTTATCACAAACGACGAAAAACTGATATTTCCTTTAATATTATAAAAATCGCAACCATTTATTTTATTTTATTTTTTTTTATAGACTTAAAAAATATACAATTTAATTATTCATTGACTATAGAAATCGTGGACAAATAGTTTTTAAGCTAATTAAATATTTTAATTTGTATATATTCCCTCTTGCAACTACAGTATGGACATATTCACTTTTAAGATAGTAAATATCAAATTTCGAACTTTTACCTTATTTTCTCCTTGTTGCTTGGTAACCATTGTTAATTAAATTTAAAATCAAAATTTTAAGCCACAACATAATATTTATTATTGTAATTTGTATAGGTTTAACATAGTCAATTTAACAATGCAAAATAACTTGACTTTTTTTAACATAGAAAAATAACAATACAATTTTTTTTTAATAACATTCTTTATTTTAAATAAATTCTGCACTTCCCTCATTAATATCTTCAAAATATTCAAAATTCAGAGTTTTGTTGATTATATTCATCGTCGTCTATCATATTCTTGTAGTAGTCAAGATCTGGTATATTTCTGCAGTCACTGCCAAAATGGTTTTTAACTAAATTGTCTACATCATTTTTTTTTTTGCCGCATTAACTTGAACACCTTTATAACCTTAGGTTTCAATGAGGTTGAAATTTTCCCACGTTTACATAAGACTTTTTCCTGGCCAATATTTAATTAGTAATTTGGTTCTGCTCTCACTAAAATATTATTAAGTTTGAATTTTGTCATTGTTATTCGGTTAACAGGTGCAAATTGAAAATACCAATTCGCAAGCGGTTTTAGTATTTTGAGACATAATAATTTCAAATCATATATTTCAGAATCATTTTCATTGGAAGAAACACGGATTTTCATGTAATATGGTAAAAAAATAATGACGTTTTTTTATTATTTTCAATAATTTTTATTATAAGCCATTATCAAACGTATATTAATATCAGCAGTATTTCCGTATGGCCATTACAAATAATTAATGTAATTTAAAC
The DNA here is from genome assembly GCA_025469235.1 of Pemphigus obesinymphae. Lineage (NCBI taxonomy): Eukaryota > Metazoa > Arthropoda > Insecta > Hemiptera > Aphididae > Pemphigus > Pemphigus obesinymphae. The sequence continues at coordinate 112,235 of JAIPRL010000511.1, forward strand.
AGACTGAAATAGTTATTAATATAATAATATAGACATATTAATTTTTGTTACAGTTTTAACGCTGTCAGTACAAACACATGAGGACTTACTCCGTTTTGAAACTGTGTTACAAAACTTAAGAACATACCACCTTTTGTTACAGAACTGATGATGGACATACCTCCTTTTGAAACTAAACTACATTTTTGAATCATTAATTAAATAAGATACACTTAATTTTGAAACCTAAAATTTTTACACAAGAAACAAGAGCTAATTATTAATCCCGAAAAAGCAATATCTTAGGTTTTATTTCTTTAGACATACGTTCTTTTGCAACTGGATGACTCATTTATTTTCTAAATACAATATTTTCAGCACATGCAAATAAATTTTCACAATATTGAGAAAAAATGACATTATTAAATTAAAAAGATAATAAAAAAAATCGGTAGGAGGTTAAATAAAAGTCACTGTTTTTAATTTTCTAAGCATGATCACACTATTATAGTTCAACGTAAAATTTAATGAGTTCTTAAATTCTATAGTTTTCAAAATTTTCGTTTTAAATCAGTACAATCCAAAATCATGTATTAATTCTAGATTTCAAAATTAGACACAAAATTACACCCACGAGACGTTAGACATTCTGTAATAATACGGAGTTAATACAACGAATAAGATAAATCAATAAACACCTATATATAATCTGTGATGTTGATTTCGTATACGCTAGCATCAATTTATTGCCAAAACGAACCATTTTATTAGCTTAAATTATATACAATTGTAAATCAATTTCACCGCCAGAAAAAAAAATAAGAAAACAATCTCTCAAACGGCGTATGTCGCCCGAAAAAAATTTAATTATTTCTTATACGAATATATACTATTATATTCATTAATTAAAAATTCTGAATATTAAACTCTACGATTGTAAAAATGGCAAAGTCTCATTGTTTTAAGTATATAATAACAAAAAAGAAAATTTAACTAAATATAAAATGAAAGCCATTTAAAAATAATCCACAATCTTTATTAAAAAATATAAAATATTGTTTTTACTCGACAACTTGACAAAATTTCCATACCTAACCATAATTTTTTGTCTGAAATATTATACAAATCGCATAGTTAAATGTCATTAAAAATCTCCATGATTACTCAGATTTTTAAAGTTTGTAAAGTATTTACGTAAACATAAGTAATCAAATAATTTTTACATATTTAGTGTATTTTTTAAAAACTAATGTTTGTTGAGTATTTTGTATAAATATTTAGGTACCTATCAAATAGTTGTAATTTTATCTATTTACTTGTATTTAAATACTTTTCGATTTAAATAATTAAATTTTTCATTATAAATAATTTTAGTACCTATTTTTTAAACATTCAATTTTAAAAATGGCTAAATTTAAGCTGGAATTCAAGATATTTATACACCAATAATGAGTATAGTAAAAACACAATTTCTTTTAGAAATAAAATATTAAGTTAAAATTAAGAAAAATCCATTAAGTTTTAGTATTTAAACACTTATTTGTATTAAAATTATAGATATATTTAAAATTAAGAAGATTTAACAAATACATAAGTATTAAATATACATATGTACTTTTATAAATAATTTATAAAGAACTCTTCTATTTCTAAATTTATCATTTTTCTTTTTATTATTTAAATATGTATTGCTTAGTATGTTATTTATTATGTGTCAGTTCATTTAAAAATTATTAGTTTATTTTAATGCAAATTTAATATATTTTTTATATTTACAATGCAATTATTATTATTTTAATGCCATTGCTAATGTAATTTTACGCTTTAAATTAAAATTATGAATATATCTGATAGTACTATGCATTTTCATCGTCATCTTATATTATTTAAGCATTATAATTTTATCAACAGATCGATATTTTTTTATTAACTTAATTTACTTGTATTTATCATAGAATTTTTCAACTTGTAATTATAATAATATATATATATATATATATTTCAAATTGTAAAATATGGTATTAAATATAAATGTTATAAAATTTTATTAAATTATTATTATAATCTTTTTTGAATGCTATCGACACATATTCTTATTTTGTAAATTTGTTTTCATTTTTACAATATATATTAATGCTTATTAAAATTATACCTATATATAATAAAGGTATATAATAATATTATATATTATTATATTTATTATTTTAAATTCTGAGTGAACCGTGGTCAGGTATATCTGTATACATTTTTTGTAGAAACAGTCTTGCAAGAATTTTTAAGTAAACATTTCTCAATAACAAATTGATTTTAGGTAATATATTTAGAAAGTCATTTTTTCAATTTTCCAGTATTTAAGCGTAAAGAAAAACTATACCTTTTGTAACCGATATTTTAAAATTAACAAATTAAATTCATGGTTATTTGTTTTTTTTTTTTTTTTTTTAATAATAATACGATTTATCTTTACTATCAAATATCTATATAAAAATAATAATAATTAATAATACACTTATCCTATTTATAATTTGAGTTCTTGTGAATTTTCTAATAATAAAAAAAATACTCAATTCCACAAAAAAAAAAAATATATACCTATATACAATATTTTTTGTGGAATTGAGTATTCATTTTAACATTTATCCTGTGTAAAGATGTATTTTTTTTTTTTTTTTTTTTTTTTTATATTATTAATGAGATTTAATTCTATTATATTTATCTATCAGTGGTAGTTCCACGGGGGGAGGTGGCCTTTATCCCCACTCCCAAACCCGTTTTTTATATTGTTTTTTTACTATACTTTAGATGAATTATTATGTAATATAACATGGAATAATCTTAACATGTTTTAAAATTTCAGGCTTCCCCCCCCCCTTGAATATAGCTCTCAATCTGGTTAAATATAAAACTAAAATATAGTGTTTGCGAAAAACACTCATTTGAAATGGTTATTGAATTTAATTGTTTGAAAAGTCCATTGAATATTGTATATTCGTAAACTAAACACATTATAATAACCCTTTTCGTTGACTTATTTACTGTAAAGTAAAAGATGAATATGTTATAACGTAGGTACTACAATATTTACACGCATAGTATAAACTATACGGACATTTCTCAGGTTCTGTGAAGTACAATACAAACTACACGGGTCATTCGATGAATAATTTTTATACAGCATTTTTAGTATCATTATTTAATAAAAACTATGACTGGGTAATTGGGTAGGACAATTCTTTATGGATAATATTTTCTGTAATATAATTGAATTTCCTAGATACATAATCAAAAACATTCTAACAAAACTACGTTTGTTTACCATTCAGACAAACTCGAACAATATTTGCAGTTGGAGTGTAATGTTTTCATAAACTTTAAGGATTACAAAATCTCTATAAAACTCATTATTATTCCATATATTTACATATATTTTTATTCGTATAAGTTCTATACTTATTGTTTATTAATATACTACGAATTAAAGTAAACGTATAAATTATTATCTATTTTTTCTCTTTTTTTTTTTTTTTTATACATATAAGCCCCAAACTAATTTTGTTTCGGACAACTTTCTGTAGTTATGTTAACACGTTTTATGTTTTCAGAAATCCAATTTCTTACAACATCTATTTGAACCTTTTAAAGTATATATATATTATTATTATTATTATTATTATTTGTATTATTTTTATTGTTATTATTATTTGTTCAGCAGATTTTATGCAAATTCATTATTATTAATATGTATACAATATACCCATACTATATTATATGAGACTAATAATATATTCACCACCAATGTTTACTTTGCAGATTACGCCCAGGAATAAAATATTCTCTGATACTAATATTTTGTTTACTTAATGGACCATAAATATTAGCAACCTCTCCGAAATGTAGTAATAGTTTGCGTAAAATATTCATTTAAAAAAATAAATAAACTGAATGCCAAAATTGTATTTAAATATTGAATAACGATGATGTCGATATACAGGCCGAACAAAATAACATAATAACAACATCTACAAATATATTTTACAATTTTACAAAATTATAAATATCATCTTTCGGAATACGTTATTATTATTATTATTATTATTCCGCCGATCAAAGTTGATATATTTTTAAATTTCATAGAAATTTTCTCTGCACAGCTGCATGTTTGATCTTTCCAAATATAATATATATATATATAAACTTTTTCTAATCATTTTTATTCTTTCACTATACTCTCTTCAAGTCTCATTAATATTTTAACTTTTAATTTAATAACTAATAACTATGAACAATAAACTCGATGATATTATCAAATCTTTAAGCGAATTAAATAAATCGCACAGCAAACTTATTTCTTTGGTAAACTCTCAAATGGAAAAACTAGCAAATATAGTATCGAAGATTGACAACCTCGCTAAAGAAATGGATTTATTATCAACCAATAATGAATCCTTAAAATTTAGAGTTTTATCTCTGGAAAATAATGTTAAAACTACTGAACATATTAATTCAAATCCAATTATTAATAATTGCATTATTAAAGAAATTATTGACAGACAGGTGAAACAAAATAATGTTCTACTTTTAAACCTAATCGAAGCTGCTCCTTATTCAGATTCTCATGATAGTGATATTTCTGTTGTCCTTGAAATATATAAGTTTTTATAACTAGATATTTAAATATCACATATTTATCGTTTGGGTAATACTTCATTTCCCTCTACAAGACCGAGGCCTCTAAAAATCATCCTTCAAAATCAAAAAGATGCCTTCAAAATATTTTTTACTCAAAATAATTTGAAATCCTCGCAAAATTGAAAGACCTTCGTTTCGCTTCTGATCAAACTAAAATGCAACGTAATTTCATGTCCAAGCTACGTGATGAACTTCTCCATTGTCAATTAAACGGCGAACCAAACTTAATAATTAAATACTTTAAATGGTCTCCAATTATCACCACTCCAAAAAACTAATTTATCATACTCCTTCTTTTATTCACTGTTAATACCAACATTTCAGAGATCTTAATACCAAACTTCATACTTTAAAAGCAAATTGTTTTGATACATTTATTTTAACTGAGACCTGGTTACATAACTCTTTTTATTGCTCTGAACTAGCTTTATTAAATTTCTTAACTTTCACATGTGATAGGAATCCTAATAATAACTTATTTTCTAGAGATGGTGGAGTTTTAATTGCTTTTAATTATTAATTCGTCTCCCTTAAATTAGATATTAACAATACTTCATTAGAATTAATTTTCGTTTTAGTAAAAATAAACTTATGCTCTATCCACTTTTCAACAAACTCTCCTACAACTTCATATTCATCGTTTTCCGAAACAATTGAAAATTTAATTTTAATTTATCCTAATTCAGATTTTTTATTTTTCGACGATTTTAATTTACCCAAATTAAATTCAACTCAAAATTATAATTTATCCTCAACTGAAGCTTTTTTCAACAAAAAAATTATCATTACTGAACTTATTTCAATGCAACACCATCTTAAACACAAACATTTTCTTGTTGGATCTTAATCTATCAAATACTTATGATTCTATTATTGTTAATCTATTCTCTGATCCATTAGTACCTACTGATAAAGATCATTCTTAAAGTTCTTAAAATTCATAAGTTAAATATTATTCTACCCCATATATCACACCTCTCCCATCTTGTGAACTTTTTTACGATTGATAAAAGAACATGATTATCACTTAATTCTTTCATTTTTGGCCTCTTTTAATTGGTCTAACTTTTTAAAACTCAATACAGACACTAATATTCTCATATATAATTTCTATTCTATTATATTAATATATATTATATATATAATATATTCTGCCGTTGATTCTTATATTCTTAAAAAAGTATTCGTTAATCATAAATTTCCTATTTAGTTCTTTAATGACCTAAGAATTTTAATAAAATAAAATAAAAATACACATTTTCTCTATAAGAGCTCCAATTCTCATTCTGATTATTCGGATTTCTCTATTCTCCGATCAAAATGTAAAATTCAAAATATAATTGATTGTGGTAAATTCTTAATTAAAACTCAAAACTCTATAAAAAACAATCCCAAATTTTTCTGGTCTTATATAAAAACCTTAAATCTTCTCCTGATTTCCCTAGTTCTTTAAAACTTAATGGAAAAACAGCTGATAATGGCCAAAGCATAGTTAATCTATTTAGTACTTGTTTTCCTTAGTTTATAAAAAAAAAACTAATTTTTCTAATATACATTCTCTTTTTCCAGTTTTTGAATCTTTCGATGTCATTAATTGTTGTATAATTAATTTTATGCACATTTTTCATGAATTAGACATTCTAAATTCCAAATCCTCTACTGGTCCTGATGGATTGTTCTCTTTATTTTTATATAACTGTAGATTTATTCTTACTCCTATTATTTATCTTATGCTTTATCCTTAAAACAAGGCTATTTTTCATTCAAATGGAAAACCACCTACATTAATCCTATTTTCAAAAAAGGCAATAAATCATTTATTACTAATTACCATTCTATTACCATTATTTTTATTATTCCCAAAATCATAAATTCTAAGCTAACCCCCTTATTTAAAAATATTCTTTCAACACAACAACATGGTTTTGGCAATAATAAATCCACACTAACTAATTTAATATCCATAAAACAGTTTATCTTAGAATCTTTTTCAATGGGTGAATAGACTGATGTTGTTTACATCGACTTTGAAAAAGCATTCGATAGGATTGATTATACTTTACTTATTATCAAACTAAAATCTGTTTTGCATATCCTCTTTTATCCTAGTTTAATTCATTGTTATCGCAAAGAACTCAACGAGTCAAAATAAAAAATTTAATTTCCAATCCTACAACTGTTACTTCTGGAGTTCCTCAGGGTGACCACCTTTCTCCACTCTTATTTAATTTATTCATTAACGATATTGTTCTTTCTTTTAAATACTCAATTATATTATTACTCGCTGATGACACAAACTTTTTTAAAAACATCAAATCTCTAACTGACGCTGAATATTTACAAAAAGATTTAATTAGCTTTAATAAATTGTGTAACTTCAATGAAATATCATTACATTTAAATAAATGTCAAACTATCTTATTCTCAAAGAAAAAAACACCTAATATTTTAATTTTTAACTATAATTTATGCAATCATGTTTTACTCCGCGTTTCCCTGGTCAAAGACCTTGGTATTTCCTTTGACTCTAAACTCTTTTTTACTGACCATATAATCTGTACAAAAATAAAACTCTTTCCATGTTTGGTTTTATAATGCGTAATTGCTCAAATTTAATAATCCTTTCACTCTCAAATGTCTTTATATTTCTCTCGTAAGGTCTAACTTAGAATATGCCTCAATTATCTGGGACACTCAAAATATCACTTTCATCGATCAGTTAGAATCTGTGCAAAATAAATTTCTTTGTTTTTCTGTTTTAAATATAATATATGAAGGCCCTCTCATTTTGGTTACGAAAATATTTTAAATTTATTAAACCTAAAGCCTCTTCTCGAAAGATGGAACGTCTCTTATATAAAATTTTAAATTAAAATTTTAAACAATATGATTGATGACCCTTTTCTTTTAAATCAAATTAATTTTAATATGAATACCCATTATTTAAGAAATCAAAAATTATTTTATATTCCAAATTTCTCACATTAATATATGCATTCCTCCCCTATCAATATGTTATAACCCAAGGAAATACATACTGTTAATACTACTATAGATTTTCTAATGTCATATTTTTGTTTTTTTTTTTCTTTTCTTTATATTTAATATTTAAATTTTCGATTTAAAACTATCATTATATGAAATGCTGTATTATTTTCAATCTTTAAGATTTGGACTTAAAATCAAATATGAAATAAATTAATAAAAAAATTAATATTACGATGAAAATTATACCAATTTCTTCCTGAATATTTGATATTTTAAAAAAAATACCATAAATTAGTTACAATAGCAAATATTTATTATTTTATATTAAGCACATTGATAGTATATACCATCTTGTGAATTTTATTTTTTTTAATTAAACTATTTAATTATTAGCGTATAGGTAAAAATACATTTATTATTTTCATATCGAAACTTTCAATGAACGGTATTTACTATTTTTAGACCACTTTTTAATGTGCAACGGAATTCACATATGCATTTTTTTTAATCAGGTGCAGACTTAAAAATAAAAAGGTTTTTGAATGGAGTAAAATCCAAATTCAGCCAACTGTATACAGGTACACAATGTGTATGTTAATTGTAAGTTAATAAATTAAGGGCTCGGTCTTCTTATTTACCCGGCCCGGACTATCGTCAACATTTTTATCTTCGAAAAATTTACTTTATACTAAAAATAGCTAGGTAAGCTCTATCTTGGAAAAATTATTAACAATAAAACATATATAAAACTTAGGTATTGGTTCTGATCATAAGTTTACATTATATTAATGAATTTGTAATAATAAAAAAAAAACTCTATATCTTGTCCGCAATTATTTTAAGTTTCAAAAATTTACCTTCTATTTACTTTTAGTTGCCTATCCCTGCAAAATACCTATCATCTATTTTAAATTCCAAAAAAGTATTTAGAAGAAGAGAAATATAAAATACAATTAAGTATATAATATCTACTTTATTCTAAAATGAAACTAAATCGCTTTCTATTGGTAAATAATTTAACTAATATTTATTGTTGTATTAAATTTGTTTTAATAAAAATAAAAATAATTTTATTGGAATTAACTTAGTTTTTAAATTGTTTGAGTTTTTGTCTGAAATGTATGGGAGTTATTTAATATACTAAAACACATACATCGAACAAAATTCCAATCTAGGTAATCAAACTGCCACGTCTTCGTTGTTCCCCCGAAACGGACTGATTTTTCTAATCAGAGTACTGGCCAAATGTCAGAAGCCGTTTCACCTAAACGGTTACCATAAATCATTTCTTGTTAAACTCGATTTTTGTGGCGAAAGGCACATTTCATATAGTTACAATAGTCACTTGGGCCACACCGAAACATTACAAGAAATCTCTGCGGTGATAAACGACTTGAAATTCTCGTGAAATTGATCCTTGGAGAGTACTTCTAATCAGGATACATTCTTTTTGTGATTTTCTTCAAGGCAGGCGGAGAAAACGTAAAACATACATACACAACAAAATTCTTTCTGCAATATGTGTTCAGCAAATGATTAAAATCCATCTGCAGTAGATTATTATTATTTTTATTAACGATAAAATCGTTCATACTTAAGAATTCGCATACTACTATCACTAAACCCATAATTATTATTATTATTATTAATATAAAATTATTAATTTATTGATGATTAAAGGGTAATTTTATGGATTTTATTATATAAAAGTTTATGTTATCAAAATTAATTTATCTAGATAAATACAGTTTAAAAATGATAGTTTACTATATCTTTTTTTTTATAAAACAACAAATTTAACTTTAAAAACTACATTTTAAAGATTATTTACAAACAATATTAAATTAAATTAAATTACATTAAAATATTAGGTTAACATCAAATAAATTTAATATAACACTAAGATGTTTAATCTAAAGTCTAAAGTAAAACTAATTCTTAGATGCTATTATGTAGATTTCGACTATCTAATGATTTTCATTAACACAATTTTATCAATATCTATGGATACATTATTACCAATAAATTATAATTAATCTTTATCTAGGTAAGTTTTACACTATCTTTGTCAATATTGACTATATATGTTTTAATGTTATTTCGCTGTTATTTTCTAACTGGTTCATGTGAAATCCAAAAATCGTTTCAAACAAGTGCCATTAATTGTTTTAAAATCGAGATTCAAAATATTACACACATAAATAAACCAGGTATTTTACCTATAAAATTATTGGATTATTTGGAAATTAATTAAAAATGTTGGTAATTTTATGAATTTTTATAACATATGTAAAGTATACGAATCTGACATTTTAAATTTCAAAATATTTAATTTAAATTGTAAATATAAAAAATTTTTAAATTATATTCTTATAATATAATATATGATATCTTTTAAATTATAATCACTAATATATTATACACAATAAACATATATGTTAGTGATAACAATTTACAACTTTTACAGTAATTATGTAGTCGTTAACCCAATATTATATAGAATATAAATTGATTATATTGTATGCGATAAAAGATCAAAATAATTTTTATTTTTTCATACTATTGGATTAAATATCTGAATGATAAATGTCAGCAATCCAATATTTTGAATTTTAGAAATTAATAATAAAATCACGATTTTTCATTTAATTCAGGCAAAATATATAAAAATTACTGAAACATACAAAAAGCGACCAAAAGTACGTTATACAAGTTAGTTATTTAAATTTATATGACATAGAAATAAGAAACACAGATTAACTATAAAAGAATCATCCAAGATAGCCCTTTTCTTCACTTACAAAAAAAAAATGATCACCAAAATCCGGTTATTCCGGTTATTATAATTATTATTAGATCGATATGAAATATATTACTGTTCATCATATTGTCAATTATATTATCGTTTTCGGTTATTTTTTTCATTATATGTAGTATATTTTTGCTGTTGATATTATTTTTAAAATATGTTTTTGTATACACAAGTACGTGTATGTATTATAAATAAATAGTGTACAAGATTTTATATTATAAATTTAATGATTTATTTTTAGTTTTTCACAAATAATATATAATTGTGTATTGTGTATGCATAATTAATAATGTTTTATTGCATATTTAATAGTTTTACGTACCTATAATAATATTTGTTTGTAAAAACAACATAACCTATAATTTTAACCGCATGTACGACAGTGTTGTATTTTTTATTTATATTTTGTTTAACCATTAAAAAACCTAAATAATTTATATTTTCGTTAATGTTTCGTTGAGAACATAAACTCGTGAAATGAACGAAATTTTTAACATGGTACATTTCACTAATCAAAGGTCAACATAAATATTCAATTGTTCTGCGCCAATGCATTAATTGTAGTTATGTAAATTCGTTGCCACCACTGTAACAATTATAAACTTAATTAAACATAGTTTTAAAGTGCCAGAGTCTAGATTTTTTTATTTCATCCCCATTATTACATTATATTTTTATATGCGAGTCCTTAAACAAAATGTAATCTTTTATCATTTTTTAATAATAGATTTTAAAATTTTAAATTGCTAAAATAGTCCGTATGTACAAAATATAATTTCATTGGAAAACCATATTGATTGCGTTCGCAAAATACAATATCTCTCTGTAGTACCGAGGCCTGAAATAATGTTTTATGTTTGTATTGTTTATGCTACATATTTTTAAAGTTCATAAATTGAGTACTTGTTGATAATTTATGTAAATAAACTAAACCTGAAATACAGAATGTGTTTTGCACTAACGATGACAACTTAGTGGCCAAAACACGTATTTGTTTACAATAAATGTAAATGTTGTAGTTTTGGGTTTTATTTATATCATGTTAAGGTATGTTTTCGTTACTGCAGCTGCAGTGGTTTTGTATGTGCATTCGACTACATGATGTCGCACACAAATAAACAAATAAATACGTTTTCGTATTTCACCGACCATATATCAAACATTGAAACGTTAGACAACTATTCCTGCGATATATGATAATTTGAGAAATTAGTTGTGATCTATATTGCATGTTAGAAAAACGGAAACATTAAATTAGGAAGTGATTCATGATGCAACGCTACTGAACCCAAAAATCATTGGTAGAATTAACAATATGCAATAATCAGATTTTAACAAACGAATATTTATTGAAATAATAAAATTTTTATTATTTTAATGTATATATTGTTAAATTAATAAAAAAATGTTTACAATAACAAATTAATTTTGTAAATTTCACAAATTATATAAGTTATAATTTAATAAAAATGATTTGTAAAATTAATATAGATTTAATTATTATAATAAAATATGTTATTGAATTGAAAAAAATATTCCGTTTAAATTGACTATTTTGATTAACAAACGGGAGCTTGTTCTACGAAGAAGAAAGATGAAATGAACGAACACGAAATAATTATATTTGAATTAACAAAATATTTGTTAATTCAAATAAATTTGTATTCAATTGGACAATTTTACCCAAGACATTGATAAAAGATATTGTTAAATCGTTAATACGTCTTGTTACTTTACTGTTGAATTAACAAATATTTTATTTCTAAATCAACAAACATTTTATTGGACGTATATTAACAACCATATTATTAAATTAATCTGTCGTATTTTTACTGTAATCACAGATATATTTGGTTCGGTGGATATTCACGAATTTATTCACTCTTTCAAATCGAATACCTATTTTATTCATTGGTTTATTGTTGAGATGCGAATTTTTCACTGAATACCGTGTGATAATATTAGTTTTTCTCGGAGTCCTCGTGTTTCGATTAAACGGCTCTAAAACTTCAGTATTTGAAACATCGAAAAACGGAAAACGACAGATACTTATTTACGGGAGCGCGTGAAGCACACGCTCACTTTTCAGTATGGATTCGGGATAGAGCGCCCCGTAGAAAGTCAACTTTTGATCGTACGTTCGAATAAATAAATTACTTTAACGATTCTCCCAGCCCCCGGTACTCGGGTATTTATGGCATTATGCTTTATAATAATAATGACTTATAATGACGCGCACGACGGAAGTACAGTGTATCACGCAACACTTTGAATTTTTACCAAATCGTATATAATAATAATAATAATACGGCGTAATTTCGTGGCTATCCATTTTTTTTTTTTTTTCGTTATTATTATTATTATTATTATTATTTTATTTATTTTTTTTTTGTTTTTAGTCCGTATAATGATAATTTTTAATTACTGTGGATGAACAAACAAGATAGCCAACGAGCCCGGTCGGCATGCTCCGTCCGTTTTAACCCACTTGATATTAACGTTATACCGAATGTATACATTACGTCTGTTCGCAATATAATATGAAGGTATATATATATATATTAGGGTGGTCCTTATTTTTCATTTTTCATTTTTTTCAAATTACCCCCCCTAAAAAGGTTCAATTACTAACAAAAACCATACAAAAAAAGTTTCGTGCAAATTCTTTAATTTTAACCCGTGCCGCAAAAGCTCTAAAGTTACAAAAATAGAAAATTTTCAATATTATTAATTTTTTTTGATATTCTTAAACATAACTCAGGAAAAAAATATGTTACAAAAAATTCGTTAAGACACAATAATGATAGACAACTAAATTTACAAAAATTTGTTTCGTATATATTAGTTTCCAAATATTGTAATCGAAAAGTTAAAAAAGAAAATAATCTTGAAAATGGAGATATTTCCAGTAACATAATATACAAATAATCATGAAAACAATTTGCAATAAATAATAACACAATCATATAGAACGAAATACATTTTTATTTAAACGATTCTTTATGGGTTTAAGTCGGACCGTTCGAATTCATTGACATCACATGATTTATCATTAGCCGTCGTATTTCGGCCGAGAACTCATTCGTCGCAAAGGGCCGTCTTCCGCGTCACGTTGTCCCCGGCACCGCATCCCGACATCCCGTACGATATAGTAGTTATACGCGACCCTTTTAATAGGATCTATTTTTTTTTTTTTTCCCCGTATACGCACCATTCGTCTTTGTGAATGTTTAATGTCCAAAAAACGACCCGACCCGGTCGTACATATTATATATATATATATACGCTCTGTATGTTACACGTCACATATTGCTACCGCATATATACCTACACGGCAAAAAAAAAAAAAAAAAAAACCAGAAATATCTTAAAACCCGGGAGAGATAATGATAATAATGATAATAATAATAATAATAATAATAATAATACACTGTACGGTGGAGTTTCGACTTTTTCGCCTATACTCCTGTCCATAGTTTCATACGTATATATACACATATAATAATATTGCACGTGCGAACCGCGTGCGCAGTTCATCCGATCGGAATTCTGATCAAAATTGCATACGTATAGAGAAACCGTTGCGACGAACGAACGAGACCATATAATATAATAATATACACCGATGATATAATATATAGACATTAAACATATCTTATGTTTTCGGTATATCTTTTTTTGCGGACGACCGTTTTGTTATATTTTATTGATATTTTTTTCTTTCATTATTATTATTATTATTATTATTATACGATCGCGGACCGCGGTTTACGTGCAATATATATTTTTATGTTTTTATGTTTTTTTTTTTTTTTTTTTAAATGAGATTTACCTTTACCGGAATATCTTTTTATCGATCACCAATTATTGTTCATTAGGATTTTAAATCCGATACGGGCCAATAATATATATATATATACTCGTATGTATGTAATTCGCAATTTAACGCGACCGCGGGTCGAGCTGCCCGGTGGTATTCCGTGTGTATACACACGACTAAATAAATCACGTAATTTACTGGGACTCCGAAATGAATATTCTAGTGCACATAATTGACCTTCCCGGGGTTATAAACGCATTGTTTTTGGGTATATACGAACACGGCAGATTTATTGATGTACTGGCAGAATATACGAGTAAACATATACGTTTTTCTCCTTGCCGTGTCCTTCTAATTTCTAACCGTTCCGTACTTGCATATAAATTCAAATAGGGTTTTTGTTGTTTTCTCACATAGATGTGGCGTTTTCAGTTTCACAGATTTTTCTAATTTTTACACTATATAATTACTAAAAAAATGTTGATAATTTAATATTAACTTTGAAATTATCTCGATTTTTTAACAAGCTTTTAAAGCCCGCACATTTCTTCGGGGATCATTGTTAAAAAAAAAAAAAAAATCGGTTGTTTTTCGATTGATATAGTTTTGCGTACACATGTCAGGTAATCGCGATGAAAGGTAACACGGTGAAACTGCTATAACTGTTCATTTTCACGCCCCGTTTTATAAAAATGACAGTTAATTCAAATCGGTTTTGAAAATTCCAAGAGATATTGCGTGTTCCCGATTTTCTCGAACACAGTATTATATTCACCAAAGTCTCTGAAGTTTATAGTGTTTCTGCTACCAAAATATATTTTTAGTTTTATGAAAACATTACGTACAAGATGGTCGATAAAGGTGCATTTGGAATTCGGATTTCATACGATATATTACTATTCCCAACTTTTGTTTATAGAACTACAGCATGCATGTAATATGTTAATGCCGTGGGGCGTTTTGAGATTTAACGTAAACATTATGATGGGTTATGACAGCAAACTGTTCACTATACTGTATAACACAATTCGAATGTATACTATACGCGTTTACACAGATCTAATTTGAAGAACACGTTGTTATTGTTGTTGACAGACACGTTAATATGGTGACAAAAACAAGAGTGTACACCGTCATTGGAATAAGTTAATTAAAAAAATCGAAACAAACGGAAAAACTAGCGAATCGAATATTTAATTGATTCCCTTTGTTTCCCCTCTGCTGTATGTAAAACAATAAATAAGGTGGTGGTTAAACTATTACCATAATGTTACTATTATTGTAATGCACCAAAACAGGAAGTGTAAAATTAATTTTGAAAATTAAAATGAATTAATGTGTATTTATAAATAATGTATATTTTCAGTTTTTATGATGTTCATTATTAAAATTTACATATAATAATGTTTATATACGTGCATAAATTAATTGAACTAAACATAGGTATAATGGGTCTAAACTTACCTATTTAGTATAGGTATATAATATAAATAATATATATATATACATTTAAAATAAATGCCCACAACCAATTTAATTATTATAATGTTAAAAATAAAATATTTCCGAGTTATTTTTTATATTATAGGTATTATATTAATATTATGTGTATTAAGCAATAATTAAGTATAGGACTCGGCGATTATCAAGACTTCAAAACCCCATGAAAACGACCTTAAAAAACACAACAAATATTACAAAGTATATTGATCATATTAATAATAATTTTAGAAAACTTGGCGAACGATTGATTTATAAATACTATTCCCCTATAATGTAAATGTTAACTGATACGTGTTTAAAAATTATTTTTGAGACACACATTTCTAAGTTAATGTTATTGTGATCAACTCGACTCAAATATATGCGTATTTTCTCGAAATGTTATTAATGTCTATATAGTATATATACGAGAGAAAGTGTATACTTTAAATTACTTAAGAACTTTCGGCGGGAAAAAAGAGTATATTTTTCATAATTCTATTAGGCCCTTGCTATACACAGAGCGTTTGTATTAGTAATGAATAAAATTCAACTGTAGAGGATTTATTCACCCAACCCCCCTAGGGGTTGTAATACAGGGTTAAGAAAGTTTTAACTCCCTGTATTTCGGTTCAATTTGCGGCTAGAATTAGTTTTGTTTTGTCGATCCGTCACTATAAGTTCTCCTCCTCGGAAAAAAGAGCAAAAAAGTATCTAAAAAGAATTCTTTTCGTTTGCGCGCGTCGTGGGGTTATTAAGTTTTCCCCTGGCTTTTTGTCAGAATTACCGGAAAACTTTTTTTTTTTTTTTTTTTAGATTCTATGTTGGGATTTCAAAATTACAAAACATTGGTGTACATAAAGAAAAACAACAAGGACTTATATATATATATATATAGTGGCGGAGGTACACGAAAAATGTTCAATTTAATGACAAACGAGAGCCGATGTTGCAAAGTTCAAGGATTGTCGAAATGGCGAAAGTTTTTTACCCAGGCTTGCGCTAAAATATTTAGTTTGGACACGATAAATTTATAAGCGAAAGAAGGAAAAAAACTATAGAATAAAAAAATGTGTGAAAACACGTACTCATCTATATATATATATATATATATATATATATTTTATATAATATATATGTGTGTGTGAACAAAATACAGTTGGTTATATTTATTTTTGTCTTTACTATATTTTTTGTTGTTGTTAATATGTAATCAAATAGAAATGACTCTCCCCACTCATATTTTTGTTTTTAGAATAGAATAGAATGCAATTTAAATTTAGTTAAAATTTGTACAGTTATTATTATAGTTTATAATATATAGTAAATATAATCGTATGTACATTTACAAATTATACAATGTGTATAATTTGAATAGGTAATTATAATACATATAATTTAATGGTATATTTAAAGATATTTAATACGTATAATTTAGACAGCTATTATTTTATACACGACTAAAAGTTGAACGACTCTTTAGATTTTACGTTGTGAAAACCAAACATCGAGAACGAGGATTATAATATAATATTTTATGATATTAAAAAGTTACAGAAATAATTTATTTTTATAATCTAGAAAATGCAATAATGTGCATCCGTAATACAAAATGTATAGTCAAATTGCAGATGTGTATATACTATGCACGTGTATAAATTTTATTTTTAAATATAAATCATGTTTCAATAATTTTTTCTGGGCACTTGGTGAATATAAATTTATTTTTGTTTCCATATTATAGTAGGTATATATTAAAATTATTATGTTAATTTTTTAGTTGTTACATTTATATTTTAAATAAATAATGTAATGAAGATATACAAATAGCCCGAATAGGTATAAGTACTAAGTAAATTTGAGTTGCAAGTTGTGTGTACTGCTTTATAGTTTGAGAAATATTGATTGAGCGAGTACATTATTTCATTAAATATAATAATTAACAATAATAAACAATTATAAAAAGTATGTATTTAAGAAAATTGCATTTAAGAAACTTAAAGATTCACGGTAACATGAAAGTTCAAAAGAATATAATTGAGAATTAAATGTATTTTTATCACTTCTGAGCACTGAACAATTCCTTAGTCAAGAGAATAGCAGTCCTAACAGGTTAATACAATATAAATATTATACCATGTGATCTATATTAGCAGTATAAACTCCAAAATTTTTAATGACAGTTCAGGATATATCCAATACTGGATCTATCGGATTTTCAACCCGGGGCCAAATATGAAAATGAAGCCCTTTTTTAAAAAAAAGTTCATGCACTTTTTCTATAATTAGACGAAAAATCAAAAGTTTACCGACGATTTACTTCCCCGAAAAATAAATAAGCAAGAAAAAAAAAAATTGCCGATTGACCTCCCCCCCCCACAAACCTTAAAAATGTATCGATTAATTTCCGACTGGATTTAATTTTGCTGAATTATTTCTTGAGTCTCAACATTTTAAAAATGTTTATTTAAATGTGCGAAATTTCATCTTTGACTTGGTATTAAATCAAAGTCAAATGCGTGCTGCGTATGGCACGGTATATAGTAGACCCCGAGATAAGATTAATATCCTTGTAGCAAAATATACTATATACACTATAATAGGTAGTTTAAAATCCACAAATTTCAAATCCTGATAACTCCAAAGAATTATTTTCGATGTTATTACAATTTGAAATTTGAATTCTAATTTTTTTATTTTACAAAATATTCTCAACAGTAATAAATAATAAAAAATATGTAGCTGAAACATATAGTTAATTTAAAATATATAATATTAACATAACGAAATTGATAAAAATCACACAAAGCGATCGTATCTATACGGCGTATATGATATATATTTGGTGTTTTCGATTTACAATTTGTCGTGATCCAATACCCTTAATTGACTATAAATACGTACGTGTATAATACCTCAATGCATATTATTTAATAAACAGTGCTCGAATTGGAAAAATAGAATATAAGGTAGGTAGGAAAGAACGAGCATTCCCTCAAACTATTATTAATTCAAAATAAAATGATCAAAAAATAATAAATAATTTAAAAACAGTAGATATAAAGTATTTTGCTCCCTCAATTCAAGGAATACTCTCATTTTAGACGGCGGCGGTTCTTGATAAATCCTGAGGGGGGGGGGCCGCAGAAAGGGTTTTTTTCATTTATGTTTCATACATTTCATACACTTTACTTTTAGGTTTCTAATTAATATAGACATTTTTTGTTTAGACATCTTATTTCACCGCTGTTTTTTGGCCATTATTTTAGATTCTGAGCGTAGCGAGTGAGTTAGGGGTTTTACAATGATGTTCATTTTCTTTATTTGCTTTTACTCTGTTAACAAATTTCCTACCTGAAGGAGTGCTCCGATCTTTACAAACTGACCCCTGTTTATGGCAGAAAATTGCATTTAGTTGGTACTTAAAAGAGGTAATTTTTCGATTTTCTCAATAGTTTTTTAATGTGTAAGGGAAAACTACCAAAAAAATGATGAAATAAATGGCAAAATGCGATTTTATCAAATTGAGATTTTTCATTTCTTCGGATATCAAAAATCAGTACAGATTATATATAGATAAATAGAAATTATTTGTTATCTACCTCAATGCTAGTGACTTAGACAAAACATTAGAATCATAATTTTTTATTTTGAATAATTTATTATAGACCATAGCCACATATATTAAAATAATGCAACCAATACAGATTTTTTAAAAGAAGATCAAGGGGTGGCGATCCACATATCGCTCCTCCTGATTTTAGTCATAGACACGAAAAATAAGTATTGCACAACCCATTGTTCATATCTGCAGTGACCAAACTACCGATTGATGTTGCAACAGTTAGTGCTCATTTTTCGTGCCCGCAACTATAGGTATATTATTGTTTCGATGATATCATAATCAAAATATACTATACACATAATATTCATTATTAAAATATTAGATATTATAATATCTGGTTCAAATTTATAGTAAAAATGTTTTATCATATTAGCATTTTTAATACCTACACACTGAATTTTAAGGTAAAAATGATATTTGTATTTGTTTATTAATAAATAGGATTTATAGTAAAGACGAAGACTCCATATATACCTAGTATCTATGTATCAATTTTTGAAAAGTTCTAAAAAAAAGGAAATAGTGCATGTTCGTGATTATTTTGTTAAAAAGGAACTGAGTTTCTTCCCAGTTCCAGATTTAAAAAATATTTAGTGAAAATGTACAATCATTTTCAATATAAATTAGACGTAGTTGGTACTGAGAGGACGCTACACTATTCATTTTTAAGGAGTTTTATGTAGACAATTTTTATGAAGCTTTTTGAATAATGAAAATTTAACAACTAAAAATTGTAAAAATTATGTTTTAAAAGAACTTTTTATTGTTGTGTAATCATGACATTTGTTCATAAACTACTTGTGAGGCTTTCTAATCACAGTTTTATCAAAGAATATTATAAAAGAGAAATAATTACACGAAATAAAATATGATACCTAAAGTTAAGACCGAATATAGGGTTTTTGTTTGATAAGTTTATTTATCACCTACATTTTGTGATTGGAAAACGTCAAAATTACAAATCTCCCATTTTAAAAAATACCTTTTAACTAAAATCCTCTATGTTTGCCCATAGTAAATTATAAATTATAATCTATCGTATTTGGTTTAAATTTTGAGTCTACAATAACTAGAAGAGAAGCTGTAATTAAAAAGAGAGAACGTGTTTTATATAGCATGTAACGTCTTCTTAAGTACTACACCTAACTTACTTTTATATCATAGAATAGTTTAATTACATTTTTTTAATTTAAAAGTAATGAAATATAATTTTGAGTGGCCACATATGCAATTAAGACACTTGCCTTATTTGCTTAGAATTTTTTTTAAAAAACATTACGTTTATACTATACGTTTTTAAACTGAAATTTATAAAAAATTGTCTATTGAAAGCACCATTTATATTTAATTTATTGTAACACTTGTTACGATTGTATGAGGACTTTTTTAGTGTTGAAAGTATAAATATATATCTTCTTCTTCTTCTCCTTCGCCTTCTCTCCCAACTATTTGGGGTCGGCCACCCTGGTCCTACACTTCCAATTAACTCTATCTCCCGCATCTTTTTCATTTACTCCCACCTTCCTCATATCACTCGCGATCACATCCCCCCCATCTCTTTTTCGGTCTTCCTCTAACCCTCTTACCAACAATATGCATTTAACATACTAATCTTTCTGTATCAGTCTCATCCCTCCTTAATACATGCCTAATTCATATTAATCTATTCTCTCTCAATTTGTCTACTATCGAAGCTACACCTATACTACCTCTGATATACTCATTCCTTATTCTATCCTCTCTAGTAACTCCACTCATCCAAATTAACATTCTCATC